>JAPMOQ010047182.1:0-11484 GCA_026543055.1 Argiope trifasciata | reverse complement strand
AACAAACACACAATGTTAATGTTGAAATAGGATCACTGGATGATTGAGCATTTAGGGATTTTATAGGTATTAAACATTCGAATCCTCAGCTGAATAATCAAATTAAGCCTTTTGGGGCTCTAGAGTCAATAGGGAATTATCGAATCATTAGGAAAAAGATTCGACTTATCATTCCCACTACTGACATTAGATATCAAAAGAAAGAGCAAAGCTAAAAAAAACTTCTGATTGCTTTATTTTATCAGTCACATTTCTTTTTAACAAATTACTTGGCGAAGTGTCTATTAATTGAAGAAAAAAAATGTAAAATATACACATTAACTTTTTTCCTTACATCTATCAAATGTAAAACGGAAAAAAAGGAATTAGCATTCCTCGATTTAATGCTTATAAAAAAAAATTAGGAAGGTAATTAAGAATTTGAGCAAGTCAAAAATTCAAGGATCGCAAAAATTTAAAAAAATGTTTATAAATGTCTATTAATGAAAACCTTATCAAATTAAAGGTAATATAGTGAAAAAAGCTTAAAGAGCTAAACAAAATATGCATTTTTTAAGCATTCCTAATAAATCTCTATTAAAAACAGACATAAAATTTTATTGGATGAAAAATAAATAGAAATTAGCGGCATAAAAAATGAACACCATAAAATATTTTCAAAAAAAGGAATTAAGTAAAAAGTATTTTTTTAAATAAATACATTCCTTAAAACAAGCTGTACAGTAAAAATAAATAAATAAATGAAGAAATTCTGAAATAATTTTGTTAATTAAAGAAGAGTTGTAGGAGATAATAAAACGATGTTAATAAATTTGCTGTATAAAACCTAAGATATGAAATATAAAAGAAAAGAACTGGCAGTGAATGCAAGAAAAGAAATGTGCAGAATTCTAAGGGTATAAAGAAAATTTGAAAAAAAAGTGCATAATACATAAACTCTGAATTTTATTACAAAAGATTAATTCCATCTTTGTGATACTGTTATATGGGATTTTGAATAATGATTTGGAAGATTGTTATATAGCATTATACTATATATATTACCATTATATTGTTGATTATTGATCTATTGTTGTGTGTAATACTAGGCGGAATATAAAATATCTCCAGATCTTTTATATGCATTATTACAAAAGTGTAATAATGCACATAACACCAAGCCATTTTCTGTTTTGCTGTCGAGGAAGTCAGTAAGTTTTATCTCTGAAGGCGATGATATCTTGGTGAGTAAATAAATTTAGCTTTAATAAATAATAATTAAGCTGATTCATTATATTCTTCTTTCAATAATCAAATTTAAAGTTATTACTAGTATATATATTCAACATTTTTTTTTCTTATTTGCATTCGGCATTTAATTTCTCTGTTTATGAATATCTGTTAGTTTTAATCCTGTTTTTAGCTATTAATTTTACAAGTGTTCATGAATATATTGATTGAATATCACATTGTACAAAAATTGAACTTCTAATGTTATTAGCTATTTACATCTAAAGTGTACTGCAAATATTTATTCCTAAGTACTCAGTTACTATGAATGAGATTTTATGTTCAGTTTTCAATGGTTGATAAGTGACACATATCTATATTACGGATTATGAATATCACATTTTTGCATATAACAATAGATTAATAGATAGATATAGCGATCAGTGACCTTACAAAGTGCATTTATTTACTTCTAAATATTTTAGAAAAATTTTAAGAAGTTATATGAATATTTTTTTTAAATGTTTTTACACATCATATTGACAAATCACTATTTACTTCTGTGATGCAGATTATGAATAATGAAATCCAAATCTAAAACTCTATGTGATTTTTCATCCTTTATTTAAAGAAATGACGAAAGCCATTTATCACTCACTCCAGGATAAGAAAAGAGAGCGTCAGAGAAAAAAAAGAAAGAAAAATCAAACCACTAAATGAAAACCGTAACAGCATACTAATATTTTTTTATTCATTCATCTTTATTTCAATTTTAACTTATATCCTCTTGATTATATAGAAGCAGTAATGGGTGATACAAAAAATACCTTTAAATCACTCCTAATGCATATCGATGCAACTATTAAAGTAATGCAACATATTATTTTAAAGTGTATTAAAATTACTTTTAAAATGTCATTGACATAAAAAAAGACACACACAATTAACATTTATATCACTAAAACATCTATATTTGAATTTTGAAAAGTTCTGGGCATTAATATTTTCCTAAGTTACTGAGAGGAAACGTAATAACTTGTGTGGATTTTGAACTAAAACCTGTAACCGTAAACCAAACTAGTTACCGTCAGACGCCAAAAACTATTCCTGCTATTGAAAAGACAAAACTCTTAAGGAAAGAAGCTTAAACGATTTAAATCTTTTTAGTAAAACATGAAAGGACATAACACATGAAATATAATACACAGCAAAACAATTAATACAAACATTTAGGGGAAAATACAACTATCGGGGGAAACATCATGTTTACATTATGACTCCAGATTGTAGTTTCCTGAAGCTACTGCTAGGTGGAGATCTGGAAAAGTTGTCCAGTTACAGACCTTTTTTTAAAAAAATTCTTGCATAACGAGAATCATTTGCTTAAGAATTAATTAACTACTGGCAATACTTGCTAGCTCTAGATTCAAAGGACTTTTCTGCAGAAAATTTGAAAGATTTTTATAAATCATATTACATAATTATATAGCACCCTTTATAGATAATATGAAAGCCTACCAACCTTATGTTTAAGTCGGTTGGTTGGTTAGATTTTGGTACAAAAGCCAAATATGGCCATGCTGCGCCATTCAAATGCTAAAGATTGGATTCAATGAGCTATTTAAATTAGGTAAAAGTATAATTATTAAATGAATCCATATGTATCAAAAAGACTCTTTAAAAACTTTCAAAAAATGAAGTAAAATCATGTTTAAGATAGATAATATTATCTTATAATATATATAATAATATATATAATGTTATCTTATATAATAAATATACTTATGTTTAAGATAATATTATGTTTAAGAAAAAAAGTATATTTCAAATATCCACAGATGAGAAATAGTGGTGATTAATTAGGCATAGAACTATGCACATTACTCTGTTACTTATCAAATACCATGAAATCAATATTTTTCTTCAAGATGCACCGTAGATTTCAAAATATAACTGTTGCGGTGCAACTATAATGTAACTGAAACTGCGAATATAAATGGATTTTACTACAAAAATATGAAAAAAGTAATAAAAGAAATTCTGTAAATCTCAGAATATAGAAATTTGGATTTTAAATCAACGGGAATGGTTTACCCGGGCTTTTATTGCATATCTTCTAATAAAATTGCTAACGTTCCTACCATTAGAAAATTTTGCACCCTTGGTAAAGCTGTAAATGCCACCATTGCTCAGTCTTTTTATTTTTAGAGTGACAACTACAATGGATTTGTCTTTAAATGTATGCAAATATAATCTAGATGAAGAAAAGAGAACGCAGCTGGTTTTCAACAAATTACATTCAAAATTTGGCATAGATTATAGAATCCACCGCCAACAATGTAATTACTTTCTTGAGGTTTTTTTAGGAATATGATATGAGAGAAAATTAAAAATATATCCTATAAATCAATAAGAAATCTGCACAATGATCTAGTTTCTCTTTTCAAAACATTTACCTACGACTTTTCTCTGATACACATTCAAATTTTTATCACGTAATATTTAAATTATTTATTAATATATTGTTACAATCCATTTTATAAACCAAATGAAACAAGTACATCGAATGCAAATAGCTATAATTTCCTTATTAACAATGTAACAACAAAAAATCTGACATTACTGTAGAAAGGAATATCAATTTTGCTTGAGAATGTACTGATTCCCTGCGTGATTTCTCTTGGCAGCTTAGGTAAAATACGAGAGGTAGGCAAGTTCAATTCCATGAGAAGCTGTCTCTATAACTACTTCCTTTAATCCTTCCATACGGATTTACTTATATATATAATATCATGTTATTCATATGAAAATAGTTGAATGAATTTTTAAAAAAGATTTATAAAGCTATCCACAGCACAGAGATATGTTCAGTGACAGATTTAGATATTTTGTGACCTCAGATAATGCTGGATATAAAGCTCTTTTTTGTTGATTAATCAATACATTTCACATCTTAATTTAATCAGTACTTAATGAATAATTTTTTATTTTAATAACTTTGTGTAACTATAGATACTTTATTTACTTTATAATATTCATATCTAGGAAGAAAATGAATATAATAATAATTTTCTTAAAATATTGACCCATCTGGTTGTTTAATAATTTCCATACATACAAACCTAAGCACTTGACTGGTGTTTCTATTAGCGAGATTAATAAAAAAATATTTATTATTATTTTACAAGAATTTATTAATAAAAGAAAGAACTATTAGGAAATATATAAGAAATTTCCAACATAAATAACACTAAAAATTAATTTTATGTTATCTATTAAATTTTATCATGCTGGTGAAGCATTATATGCCATGCTAATGAAAAAAGATTATCACAATGAATTATACATATAATTACTTCAATGAACGATTTTAATAACTGATAGTGCACATAGAAAATATTTTTTACTATCCGATAAGCATAATTTTGACAAATGTATTTAGGCGATATTATTTTAATTTCGGGTTTTTTTATGATTCAATCGCAAACTTTAAATGGCCTGTCTTCCCCTTATCACTATATTGCCAGTAGGCTACTACCTTAACGGAAATTCGGCTATGGACAGTCTTCATGGTAAATGGCATGAAATTGCTCCAAAGATGTTATCTCTATTGCCTATCAGAAATCCAATGGTCAGTTATTGTGTATGCACACAAAGTTCTATCGTTATCTCGTTTAAATCATTCAGTTGATGTTTTGGACCACTGAAAAACAAAAAAGCCTAATAGCTATTAAATAATATCATTATCGTTCAAATACAGGTGATAAAAATGCATCCGAAATGCATACAAAACCTGTCATTAGCTGAAATTAACATCAGATAAGTAAACATCAAATGTTTAATAAAATAATAACAACACTGCAATCCATAGATAGCTCTCTACACCATCAACAGAACAACTTCACTGAATTTTTTAAATGTCTCGTAATGTTTAGATCTTCAAAGAGCGTGGTATTTTCCTGAAAAGTCTTCAGATCTCAGTCCCAAGTTGAAATGAAGTCAATTTTCTTGTAATTTCCAGAATCTCCATTTTTGTTACCATTCTCGGAAGTGATTGATTTCTTGACAATTTGACCACTTTTAATAAAAGAAACTTTACATCTCCCTTTCTTACTATCAGATTAACAGTGAAAAGATATATATCAGAATTGTATTCAAATAGTTTAATTCTGTGCTTGTTTATAAGGTTCAATCAGTAAGCTCAAGCATTAGTAATCAGGGCAATTGCTTTGAATAAGCTCTAATAAGGATTTTGGTTAACATTGTTATGTCATATCATCTAAATTATTATTTCCCTTTGCAACATTTTTTCTTTGAAAAATTCGGATACAGATAATACATTATAACCTGACTGAAATACAATCATTTCATCGTTTCCAATAATACCAAACAAAAAAATGAAATTCCAAAATTCTCTTTCATCGCAAGGTTTTAAAGTAATGGAATCGTGACAGTTTTTCTCCGTGTTTGATACCAAAATTATTCATCCGTAAAACGTAAAAAACGTGCCTTGCGTTTGAAAATCGTCTTGCCGAAATATTATTCTAGTTCCTTAGATTTTATTTTTAAAAGTGCTTTTATGGTCTAGTAAGCTTTTCATTAGAAGGTTTTAAAGAACCATTTAATTTTATATACTTATATATGTATATTACCAGTAAATTATGTAAACTTCATGAATTTTAAAAAACCGATTTATTTTATAATAGAAAATTCGGTATTAAATTTGAATATGTTCTTTTAGCATTTATAAAATGTATATAAAATCGGCGTTGTTGGAATGCATTTATTTGTTATAATCGTTGAAACGGAAATAGATATCAAATTTAGCATACAATAGTTATAAAGAATAATTTTTGAAAAGTCAAATTATTAATGAAATTATAACAGAAATAAGAATCACACTCCAGAATGGAAACACCAATTGAAACTAGTTTAGTTACCCATGACAATACACATGCATTTTTTACAGATACGCCAGTGAATAATTTTTGTGTTCTTATTTCACAAATAAAGCCAATATACGAGCTTAAATAGAATTAATCATATTTAGTAGCGTAAGTACTTGTACAAAAAGATGTACTAGACAATAAAATAATAAATGAAGATAAAATACTCAATATATTTCAAAAAATTACTTTTCGTTATATATATTTCTTTACTTTTAACCATGAAGAGAATAATTTATGATCTCTTTGGTTTTTAAAATTTTAAAGACAAACTTGGATTTATTATTCTGTTTTAAACTTCAAATCTGCATTTGATTTATAGCTATTACAAAAAATTAATGAAATCTTGATATAATGCATATTTTTGAAATTGAAAATGATTATGTTATGAGGTAACGTTTAAAGTTCAAGATGTAATCCTTTGAAAATTGTTTTTTTATGAATTAATATTTATACAGGCTTTTTTTTTAATTTGTGATCCTGAAATGCTTTCAGATATAGGAGAATGGAATACACCGCAACTTGGGTTCAAAGCTACTATTTCCTCGATTCTATTCATTTCGAAAAACTAATCTCTTATTTGAAAGAATAAATGAAAAGCGAATAAGCTTTGTGTTTTGTATGTAGCAAGGGATACTGGATAAAAATGGTAACGACTGGTACATTGTAGTTACTCAAAAATGCATAACAGCTGATACATTGTAGTTTTCCCAATGGATGTTTATTACGGACTGAGCTTTAGATTTTAATCAGAGATTTTTTTAAAAAAAATGAAGCTATTCATTCTTTTTCTATCAGACAATCAATCAAAAAACATTCATTCTTATTTTTTCCTTCCTTTCAAAAGAATTTCAAACTTTACTTTCACGAGCATTTCATTCTCTGTTAGTGTTGAATTAGTTCAATGGATTTTTTAATTTTTTTTTTTTTTTTGGCTTTCATATTTGTGTTTTTCCGGGAAATACTGGATTCGTCTTTAGAGAAAGAGACGAAAAGGTGGAAGCAACCGCTAAGTTTTTGTTACTTGTTTACAATGAATGCTAGTTACTTTGCTGAACGCACTAAAGAAAAAGCAGAAATATAATCAAAAAGGAAAAAAACGAAATTCTAATATGAACATTGCTCAAAAATTTTATTTAAAAAAAAGACCAATGAAAACAAAATGATAACTATAGATCTTGCTACCATTCATTTTCATTTCGTTGAATGTATAGTACTCTAACTATTTTTTTACGATAGCTTATGAAAAATCAAATCTAACTTTTTTTTACATTTTCATATGTGAAGCTGCAGAAAAGCATTGTATTCATGAAAAAAATTCAAACTAGAGATTTTCAGAATTCTCAATACTTCAGGCCTCTCAGAATTTGAAAAACATATTTTTAAAGTTTTGTTCAATAATTCTAAAAATGTAAATTCAGAACATCTAAGTTAGCAAGGTTGAAGTTCGATTTATGCAAATTTTAATTTTTACATGAATTATGAAACGTGAACAAAATCCTTCCACAGGAAATATATCTACTAACCCCAGTACATGACTACATGAATTACAAATTTTAATAAGGTTAGAGGAATAATTTTTGGTTCAGAGATTACGCTGTTAAATTGTACATTTGTTTCAAATTTCGAGACAAGTCTGCCGAATATTCGATCAGCCGTTGCTAATTAAACTTTCTTACCTATATGGATTTCATAACTCATAAACGCTTGATTTCTAATAATTTAAATAAATAAAATGAAAATAATAATTTAAATAAATAAAATGAAAATAATAATTTAAATAAATAAAATGAAAATAATAATTTAAATAAATGAAACTCAGTATGTAGTTATTAAAATTTTAACTCAGTGTTAAATTAGATTTAGATTTTTATTGGTTAAAGAAACATCTAAAATGTGTTTTTGGTTTCTGTACTTTAATAAGAAACATAAAACACAAAGTTTCGGAGTTTAAAATTAAAATATGAAAATTCGAAGGACTCATTGCCTCTCTGAACCGTCACATTTCTAAGAGAGCTTTGTTAAAGAATATGCCAAAAAATTTCGATTTTATTCCTGCCTTCTATAATGGATGAAAAGTGTAAGTGATACGTATTTTCATTGCAACCATAATACAATTATGAAATGGCAATTCGCCTTTTGGGGAAAATATATTACATTAATACTTACTCATCAGTCTAAAAATCTTTCTTATTTATTTTGACATGTTCTTAAAATATACATAAATACGTTACATTAAATTTCAATGCACTCAGATATTAATTCTTTTATAAAAAAAGCATTGAAATGTAGAAGGAAGTGCTGCATTTTGATACACGAGAAAGTTTCGAAGATATCATTCATGCCTTTTATAATGGATGAGAAGTATAAGTGAGACAATTCTTCATTGTGACCTCACAAATTTATGAAATTGAAATATGCCTTTTTGAGAAAATCAATTACATTAATACTTACAATCCAACTAAAAATCTTTCTTATTTCTTATTGTATGTCCTTATAATATGCAAAATACACAAATACATTACATTAAATTTCAATACACCAAGATATTATTTATTTTATAAAAAAGGATTGAAATGTAAAAGGAACTACTGCATTTTGATAAAATAGAACACAGCATATTTATCACCAGAATTACGAAGACTTAAGTATGTATAATTCAAAAAAGGATATACAATGTATTAATAGAAAGTATTTAAAACAATATTAATCCAAATAATTTGTTTGCTTGTTTTTTTCAAATTTAATCTATAATAATAATAATAAATTATTAATAAAAATTTGAATATTATATTATATATTTCTTTTTTAATAATTATTGATGGTTTTAATAATTATTATCAATGAACCATTTATTTTTCAAAATTTGGTCAACGTAAAAAAAAACATTTTATTAAATTGGTGAAGGATACATACCATCAAGATTTTATTAAATGAGATTTCAAATTCAGATTTTTTCCAAATTTAACTCTTTTGAAAAGTTTCTCATTTTTTTCAATTGTGTCTCTATCGATATAAAGTTACAACTTTCGGAGAATTTCTTCATTTTAATTTTAAATCCTTGAAAATAATAGAATTTTAGATTCTATTTTGGAATAAAGAAAAGATTATGTTTTTAGATGAAAAAATTCTTTCTAATATCATTTTGAAAATTCTTAATATTTAATTTTAACATTTCTTAGTATTAATTCTTTACTAACATTAAAAAAACTATGAATACAATATATGACCTAACAGTTTCTTGTAAAAAATGATGTATTAAGTAGATACAAAATATAAGATTCATTATTCCTTTAATATTTCTTACAAGGCATAGTAAAGAAAGGCTTAAGTTTTATTAAATTTATATTCATTGTACGTCAGCAAAAGTGTAATCTCTTATTTAATATGCCATAAAATTTTTCACTTTCAAATTCCTAATTCTTACAAAATAAAATAATTTTAAGATTTTAATTACTTGAAAAGATGTAATGATATAACAACAGAAAATATTAAAAGAAAATCTGTTCATTGAAATTAATTAATTTGCAGGTTTTAATAAACATTAAGAAAAAAAAACATAATATTAGATAAAAGCTTACTATTATCGATGCTATTTAAATTTTTCTCCAAAAAGGGATTTACGATTTCAATTAAAAAATGCTTTCAATATGCTTGAAAGAACTTTTTAATTTTTTGTTTTAATTTTTGCCTTTTTAGGTTAATCTGTACAAACTGTTTTTAGTACAGATGTAGGTTAATCTGTACAAACTGTTTTTAGGTTAATCTGTACAAACTGTTTTTAGGTTAATCTGTAAATTTTTACATGGTGTTGTAAATTAAATTTGATATACTAAATTAAATATTTTCGATCTTTAATTAAAAAAATTGATGATATCGTGAAAAAAACTATTTTATTCCATAGTATTTTTGTACTCAGAAACTTTTTTCTGGTGAAGATTCTTTTAGAATTTTATAAATTTTACAATGTTTTTGAAATCTCTTTCTGATTCTAATTCAATTATTTTTCTATTTCTGATACCAACAGAAATTCTTGAGAAACCTTTCTTTTGGTTGAAGAAAACTTTTTTTTAATTTTGAAAATAAAATTGAAATTCTTATATTAAATACAGTTTCTAATATACACTGAACCGAAATCTTTAAAATTAATTTTTAGTCACATCAAACTTTTATTTCTAAGGCGCAAGGAGTTTTTAAAAAATATGTGAAGTTTCTTTGCTTTTTTCCTTCAAATAAATAACTAAAGTTTTATAAAATTCTAAAACACTTAGTCAAACCAAACGTATGACATGACTTTTTAAATAAATAATGTTGAAACTCAAGAATGCTTTCGGAAATCTCAAGTGTTATCAAAACTTTTTAGACAGCAATTGAACAAAAACAAATGTTATTGAATGTAAACACAAAATAATTATAATAATGAATAATTCTGTTGTCATTTAAAATACATATTTGAACTAAATAAAATATATTTTTGAATTGAAATTTTTTTTCAATATATTTTTCTGTTGAATGTAAACACAAAATAATTATAATAATGAGTATTTCTGTTATCATTCAAAATACATACTTGAATTCATATTTATTTTAATATGTATGTTTATAGTCTATTTGGAAAAAAGCTTAATCAAGATCCAAAACCGCATAAATATTTCAATATTTTTGTGCTAAAATTTGAAATATAAATAAAGTTTGGGTTTATGTTGTATTTTAAAAAATTTCCTGCAGAATTTTGAATAACTTATTTAATTATTTCTTATATAATGAAATTATTTTTTATAAGTTGATATGTAACAATAAGCAAAATATAATTTACTTATAGCTAAAAACTTTCCGTTTGTAGATATGCTCAATGCCTCAAAGAAACAAGAAAAATAATTATGAATACCTATTATATTGATGAATATCTCTTAAAAATTTTATAAAAACACTGTTTAATAAACAGTTAAATACGTTTTAATGTTACGCAAATAGATATTTTAGTTACTAAAAATTCAATTCATCTTGAAATAATATTTGGTTTCTTAGTTAAGGCTAAAAAGTGCTTTAAACTTATTTATATTCAGAGCACAAACACTTTTTGGATCTACTATATTACAAAAACATACAAAAAGCATTAAAAAATGGCATAATAGTTAATGACTAAATTCTTGTCTGACAAAACTCCCAAAATTAATGCAACACGAAGCGTTTAGATTAATATACCTAAGCAGATCAGGTGAAGAGTGCAAAATTTATTATGTCGTATCTGTTTTTTTTATTGACAGTTGTTTTCTGCTAGCAAAACAATAATTAGTAAAATTAATGTAGTCTAAAAATGTTCATACCA
>JAPMOQ010047172.1:0-29308 GCA_026543055.1 Argiope trifasciata | reverse complement strand
TGTCACTTTAAGATTTCTTCGCATTTTTTATTAATAAAAAAAAATTTTGATACACTTTAATATAGGGATGACGAACCAAGTTTTTTCGTAGTAAATAGATAGTTTTGAATTTTTAATATTTAATTTTATTATTTTTCCAATAATCACAACTCAAAATTTTTTGACGCTACTTCTATACCTTATTAAACATTTCTTAAGAAAAAAGGCAAATTTGAACCATAAAGGTTCGACACACCTGCTCTAATACCAGTTCCATTTCTTTGCTAATCAAATTTTGAAATTTTTATTATTTAGAAGCATTCCAGTACTAATTTTTTTTTTTTTTTCATTTATTCAAATTTGAGAGATTGCTTTACCAAAACTCTTCAACACAAATTTCGTTTTCCATAATTCTAAAATCTATATTTCATGAAAACAAAACAAATAAATTTTTAAATATTCATAAAGCTACATTTATTTCATTACATAACGCTGTATTTTTTTTTTAAGATTCATGATAGAACCATCTCCTGAGACACTTAAAGCTTGAACGAAACCATCAAGACAAATTTTATAATTAGGCACTTGTGGCTGGTATTTTACGTCTGTTACAGCTATATTTATAAAAAACGTCATGCAACGCATACTAAAAACATTTCTCTAATCATATTTCTCCCTACATAGCAGAAATAATTGACTCATAAAATATTTTTCAAATAACGCATAACTGCGACACATTCTGTTTTAATATCCGAAGGAATTAAAAGTTGTTTCCACCTCATAATCCCCCATCTCACCACGCGTTCATTAAAATACACCCCCAGCATAAATGTGAGGGGAGTTTCTTCCATAAAAAAGATCCCCACCGCCGATTAGAACAAAAAAAAGAAAGAAATACAAATAAAAAATATATATTAAGTCAGTTGATGGTAGCAAAGTTGATTGCGAATTTATTTTCTGTTTCTGCAAGTCAGAAAAAGTCAATAACAATGAAAAACAGGATTCAGTTGATGCATGTAAATGTCGTAAATTCGGTAATAATGCGCAGTTGAGATAAGAATGCGCATTTCTCCGAATTACCGACTCTCAGATGAAGCATACGCGCCTTATTGATAAACCACCCAGTAATGTGGTTCTAAATTCTATTCTGTAAATCTTGCATGTAATGATAGAACGAGCACTGTGTTTATCGTCTGCTATCTGTTGCTTCGATAATATGGGGAGGTGAATCATGTATTAATACTCACGCGCTCATAGATTAGGTGGAAATTAATTTTAAACATAAATAGCGCAATCTAAAAATGTAATGCGTTTTTGATATTGAGTTTATGATTTTAATTTTTTATGTCCGTGTTACGGTTGCGTGGAGAAGTTTTGAGAAATTTTAAAAAATGGAAATTAAAAAAAATATCGAGGAAAAAGCAACTTGAACATAGTTTTTCCGTTTATAAAATAGTCTGCGAAATTATTCAAAGCAGCTGCTATTTGTGAGTTGATAAATCAGTTGCAATTGAAAAATAAATCGGAATTGTTTTTTGTTCAATTTTTTCTCTACACCTTTTCTTTGGAATTCCAGTTATAAGATGCTAATAAAAAATATTTTTATTTGTCATTTAATCAACTATATTAATTGATCTCTGTAAAATTTTTTTAAAAAAATCCAAATTATATCGATTTTTTATTATAATTTCTTTTATATAGATATATTTGATATAATAGAAGGTTCATAGTTTTTAGTTTGCAAGAGAATGTTATTAGGGTCCCAAGAATGTGACGGAATTACGCTAGAACCTAGTAATGAAGGTACAATGTCCAGATTTGAAAATTCCTTTTCAGACAATGTTCAAAATGTTTTTAACCAATGCAAACGTACTTGTTTATTGTGTAATTATAAAACTGCATAATTCTCTCTTTTAAACATATATTTTACACAAAATCGAATTTTTTTTAGATGACTTGATTTTTTTATCTCCTCTACCTACCTGTGAACAGTATAACTCCAAAATTCTTCGAGCTAGACAGACGAAATTCGATTAATGGTCTTTACAACAATTTTTAAAATATTTTATCCTCCTTTAAACGAAACCGATCAAAAGAAATTTGTCCACCAGATATTCAAATACAAGAGAACAGGGTAGTTACAAACCGCAAAGATTTAAAGAGATAAAATTTGAGATACAGTTTTAGCATCTAAGAAATATATCAATATGAAATTTTGAACCAAATTTCTGAAAAAGTTTTACCACCTATCTGTCTGAACATTCGATGAATTTATATGTTATATTTCAAAGTTTAAATAAAAGGAATTTGTAAGATTTTGTGATTAAAATTGTAGCCTTGTATCAAATTTTACTTTCAATCAATTGAAAAATCCCAAATGTATACGTATACTACGAAATACAAAACACTCATATGCGGCATTTCGGAAATATAAGTATTCGTGATAATCTCTTTACCCAAAATTTTCTATTTTTATGCGAGAAAAGGGGCGGATAATACCTTTAATAGGGGATGTTTGAGAAAACTTTAGGGAATGCTCTAAAAATTAATTAAAATATCAGATTCTTTTTTTTAACATTATTTAAAACATCAGGTTGGTTAGAATTTTAGTTTCACTTTCCGAAAAAAAGTTTCCCTCTTACACAAAAAAAAGGAAATATTTAAAAATGTTTTTCGATAAATAAAATCTTTTAATACGGATATATTTCATCGAACACCTGTTGAAATTTGACTTCCTAACACCACACGATGTATCATTAAAATTTTAATTTCTCAGTAAATTTCTTGTATAATTTTTTTTAATATATCATGCTTAAAATACATAATTATGTACTATTTGAATATTTAATTCAAACTTGTAATTCTAAATCGTGCCGGCGTTCTGGCATAGGGGTAACGTGTCTTTCCTGTGATCTGGGCATCACGGGTTTGGGTCCCGCTTCGGACATGGTTGTTATTCTGTGTTCTATCTGTGAATAGTGTGAATGTGCCTCCTGTAAAAACGGTTTGTACAAGCGAATGTGAAGTATGGAGTAGCTAGGTTGTACTCTTGGCCCTAGTTGAACTGAAAAAACAAAGCATGTCAATTTAAACTTAAGTCACTGAAAGCTTTCTATCAGCGGACTTGTAAAGTGCCATACGTAACAACAACAACATTCTAAATCGTTTACAAAGCGATATCAAAAAGATTTCAAGAATTAATCTCATTGCTCGCGAAAAGGAATTCCTAACATCTTTCACGCACTCACCTCATAATCGACAACACCAACAACAACCCGCACTTCAGTACATTCTTGAAATTATTCTTAAGTATTCAAATGAGACCAATTCCACACAGAGGGCTTGCATCTATCAAAACTCCCCGCCATATGTCATCAACCAGCCAGGGGACCCTGTTACCTTGACAACCAGGACGAAAGGATTTTCCCTCGAGAGGGGAGGAGGGAAGGCATGCGGGAGATATGATTAACACCAGGCAAATCCCGTGTCCAGTCTCCTTCTCCCAGAGTTGCTGTAGTACTCCAGTCCATTAATAATCCAATGTTCATCCGGCAAGTGTTGCATCTGTCATTTGTTTTAAAACTGTCAAGAGGCAATTTTTGGAAAGGATCAGTAGGCATTGTGATCCACTGTGCATTCCATTTTGTTGATGGAACAAGTGGGAATGTTACAAAATCCACCCCTACTCCCATGATGAGTTTTGGAATATCATCATAGAAGGACCACTGACGTTGTCTGGAGATTTGTACGGATGTTTTTTGATGTATTGTTGGATGAGCAGTGGATTTGGGAAATGACAAACATATCGTATTTGATTTGGATGGATATTTTTTTTCACTTTTTCTGGAATGCTATTTTTAGATTATTTTTTGACATCTGGTTTGATATAGATGATAGTTGTAAAATAGCTTTCCCTGTTTCTCAGATTTGCTGTTAAAAAAATGAACGAAATGAAATTAATTTTAATATGTAGATCATGGAGTGAAAAAAATAGAGATGAAAAAAAAATGAACAAAAGAAAGAAAAGAAATTACAACAGTCTTACAAAGAAAATAAAAACCAGGACATTGAAAATATTACCGAGATGTTAATTAATAAAATAATGTTTTCTGTGAGTTTCATACTGCATGTCATTTTTTGCTGTATTTGTATTTTTTTTATTAATAGAACAAAAAGGAAATGCTTCATAATTAATTAATCCATGCTTTTAATTTAATATATCTTACAACTGACAGCTATTAAATTAGATAAATTTTTATTTTCAATAGATAATACCTTATACCCTTTCCCAAGTACTAAATTTTGAAGACATCAGTAACATAATTAGTGGTTACAATCAGAAGTCTAGATATTTACTTTCTAAAATAAATAATTATTGAAATTGTTTTTAATACATGTTAGCATATTTCACTTGCATCAGTACACATCAAATCTTCATTAGAGCTGAATCTTGAACTCGCGATCTTCTTTTCTGACAAAAACCAACACAACTTTATATCGCACTCTTTAGTCTTGCTAATCGAGAATATCCCAGAAGTCACATTAATTTGAAGTATAGTATTAAAATTTGTTATTTAAATATATTTATAATAAATATTATGAATAATTTTCTTCTGTTTTTTTTCTACTCATATATTTCTGCCATTGCACTGTCTCCTTTAATATTTCTTATTTAAGATTAGAAGTTCGATTTTCAAAATAAATAAATAAGATATCGGAATTCATCATTTATTTATTATATGTGAATGCGCATAATCTAAGCTTTTTATCTCTTATTGCATATTAAATGTAATAATTAAATTCACTATCGATTTAGCATTTGATTTCTAAAGAAAGTTGCTTGTTTTCTTTCAAACATTTGTTTTGGAACACAAGGCATGTGAGTTAATTTAACTCTCTTTGTTTATGTTTAAATTCATCAGAGCGCTGACACTAACTAAACCAAACAGCAATTTATATTTCCACTATAGATTACATTAAAAGTATTAAAAAGTCATCAGATACACGAGTAAATTGATTCGTGAAAAGACGAAACAAAATCTAATATAGCATCCTTTTGCATTTTTTAAATAAGGAGATTGGACAATTGCACATACAATAAAATATACCTAGCCAACTTAATAAATTGAATTTTTCCAAAATTAGTTTTACTTCTCATCTTAATTTAAAAGAAAATGGAAAATCGAAAATTTAGTAATTTAGCATCTTAAATTTGAAAGCAGAAATATTAATATTAAATTATCGGTTATTTTATTCTACCTGTTTGAATATGTAACACAACTTCTGATAAATGAGCAAAAGATAAGTTCTTCTTAAATCATAGCTTTCTCTTCCTCTTCAAGATTAAGTAAAGAGTTCGCTTTTTAACATATTCAAGATTTTCTTGTTGAATTTTTGATTAGAAATAGTATGTAACAAACATGAGAAGAGAGCCTAAGGGAACGCATTCACAACTTATATATCATTTTCTCAAGATCTGATTCAGCTAGCGTTTATTTTAGTCGAGTGATATTACTGCTTATAGTTACAGAAGTTAGACCCAAGTATGAGAAGTCAAAACCCTCACAAATCAGGGATTATGTAGTAACCTGAATTCAAGTGCCTGGAAAATAATTATCGTTGAGAAAGACGATTAAGTTAATGTCAACAATAGTATGGAATGAAGTCTCCAGAAAGAGTATGTTTATTTGAACTACAAAAAACTCGAGAAAGAGTTAACGGATATTGGAGATATTTATCCATTTTGAAGAGCATTTATTGGGGAGGATTTCAGTACATTTAAGTTGTATCAAAATAAAAAAAGGGAGTTTTATAATTGCGATTTTAATTATTCAGCTCATGCGTGAAACTCCCCAATTGCGCATGTGCAAATAGCAAGAAATGTGATATGCATATGCGATATTTTTGTTTGTTTGTTTGTTTACGTCTGATTTTAAACAGCGATTCAAAGCTCATTATGCTCAAAAGAAGGAAATCCAACCTTGCCGAAAAACATTTAATGCCCAAAGCTTCATTTTATAAAAAATTGTTTTGTAGCTATTTTTGATAATTACTAAATATTTTTTATGTTTGTTTGATATTGCATAATATGCTCATGCCATATAAGGTGGAGGCTAGACTCAAGTTTACAGCTAATTTTTCTTCTTGGATGCTATACCACGAGAAAGCCGTGCTACCTACAGTAATATATACCTACTTGAACACGAGAAAAAAAAATGCATAAGGTGTCAGAAGCAGAAGTTAAGAAAATTCAACAAATTGTTTTCTTGCTTGCACGATTATTTTTGCTGATTTAAAAAAAAAAGTATTTTATTTTATTTTTTATTCATTTTTGTTGGTAAGTGATCTTATATGAATATTTATGAAAACTTTTTGATAATCATTGGTAAAAATAATTGATATGTGACATTTTTCATGTGATTTTTAAAACTAAATCATCCATAAATTCATCACCATATCTTTGTTGTATTTTAAACTTTTTAAAAAAATATTTGAGATAAATAAGTAATGTTTATAATAAAACGACGCGTTCTAATATCTGTTGATAAAATTGGCAAAGTATAATTAAAAATAAATTTAACCTTTCCTGCTTCCACTAAAAAATCTTTACGGATTTTATTCACAAAAATAAATTATTTTTTTACAGTTAATTTACTTACATCTCTTCTCTCTTAATTTACTTCTTCATCTTTTACATTTAGTTTATTTATTACTCTTCCTTACTTCATAAAGGCCTTTTAAGAAATTAAAATAGTTTTGTAAATGTTTCCATTGAATATCATTCTCACTATCATTTATCAAATTTACATTTTAAAAACCGAACTTTGAATTACAAGTGAATATTAAATCGTAACACGTAAATAGTTATCATTTTGTCCACTCGGGCTTTTTGGAGTATATTTTTATTATCATAAAATTTAGCTAATTGAAGTGCAAAACAAATCTTAAAATAGCATCTGAACTTATGAGTTGTCTTAACAATAAGTCTCATTTAAAACAATATATCGTGATACAATATTATCCTGTTTTGGATAAATATATTCTTTATGATCCACTCCGTAGTCCCTTATGTAATAAAAGTTATGGTTAATGCACATGCCTCGAGTTGAAAGAATATGTATACCATTTCCAAAAGGAAATGTTTTATATGATAAAACGTTCGATTAATTGTCTCTTTTCATACATTCCATAATTTTGTAAATTTAATCACGTCATTTTAAAAGGAAACGACTTTCTTCGTTACTTTTCAGATTCTGTTTCAAATAATTCTATTACAATATTAAGGACTTTAGTTAATTTTGTACTTTAAAAACTTGTTAAAATGTGATGCGGTGGCATCTTTTGTCATCCGTAAGAATTTTTTTCATTTTTAACTAAGGACTGTTGCGCCATCTACTATTTTACAAAGAAACTACAGTTCATGATCAAAAATATTATTATTATTATTTTAAAATTATCTTTCTAATAAATACATTTAAAGGTTTATAAATCTAAAAATTTCATCCGCAGCAATTTTCATTTCCAACCAAGAATTGTGGCGCCATCTACTAATTTTCGAAAAAACTACAGTTCAAGATCAAAAATACTTTTTTTTTTTAAATATTCCATCTCTAATAAATATACTTATAGGTTTATAAATCTAAAAACTTATCGTGCAATATACAAAATTTGATTTTAAAATATGCTTTCCTTAAATTTGAAAGGTTCGATGTTCTATTATATAAAAAGTCTACACCAAATGATTCAAATATATAGTATATATATATATATATTACTAACAATGGCTACAAAGAATTGTAAAATAAAATACTGCGTAATTGTAATAAAATTGTAAAAAAAAATTAAATTAATAGAAATCTAATTTAAAAAAAAGTCCAAAAGTGAGGCTTTAGATTTTTTTCCTACTCAAAAATGTCTGATATTCCACACGGTTAGTGTAAATCATACAAAGTGCTAAGAAGAACGAAATCAAATTTAAACCTCAAATATGAATGCAGATATCGATCTTACAGTATAGATGTTTTTACATTTTCAATTATTATATTCTTTTATGGAGTAACGCATATTTAATCTCTATACAGAGTAATTACACTGAAAGAGTAAACGGTACACACAAGAAAGGAGTAATTATTTGAAAGGAAAAACATTCGTGCCGTCCTGTTTTTTCTTAATATTAAAATTAGGAAAAAATCAAGAAAATAAGAAAATAGTTATTAAAAAATAAATACATTTGATTTGAAATTGCAAATATTAAACGAATGTTTTAGTTCAA
Source organism: Argiope trifasciata (assembly GCA_026543055.1). Taxonomy (NCBI): domain Eukaryota; kingdom Metazoa; phylum Arthropoda; class Arachnida; order Araneae; family Araneidae; genus Argiope; species Argiope trifasciata. Next base: position 21,057 of record JAPMOQ010047172.1, on the reverse strand, counting down.
AATTATTTTTGAAACCTTTGATTACAAGTGCTACAGAATTTGACACAAAATTTTACGATTGAAACGAAACAGAAATATATATTAATAAATCTCGACTTTTTTCGCAAAATCTTATATTATATAAGTTTATTTATGTCACTTCCTTATAAATGAAGACTATTCAAATTATACACCATAGGCCTGAGCACAGCGATCGCATTTATTAACGGCCGATGGATTTCTTGTTCCCAGAATTCCTCTGACCGTGACGGGACCTTGTCTTTCACAGTGTCCATGAGTTCGCCTTACGATTTAAAGCACTTCCCTTTCAGACTTTTTTTCAGGGGATCAAACACATGAAAATTGCAAGGCAACATGTCCGGGCTGTAGGGTGGATTGTGGAGCTGCTCCAACTTGAACTTGGTCAATTCCGCGTGTGTGACCCTGAAGACGTGAGGATGCGGGTTGTCATGGAGTAGAAACACACCCTCAGTGAGAAGCCACGGTCTTTAAATTTTTGATAGACCTGCGTAGTCTTCGGAATGTCTTAAGGCCTTATCACACGGTGAAATTTCGTCAGCACTTTTCCGTTTCTACCCTCAAAAACCGGTCAAGTAAGTTTCATAATCGACAACTTTTTCTAACCAGCTCGAAAATGTCGTCGGGAATATTGTCCGCAAACAAAATTCAACCAATCATGTGAAACTTTGAAGAGACGTCACTTTCGTTGTCGTTTGCTGACGGAAAGTGCCGAAGATATTTTTCTGTGTGGTAAGGCTTTTACAGTGCACATTGGAATTAATGGTTCTTCTGTGCTTGAGAAATTCAACAAATAGCAAACCTTTGACAGCGAATTTAAAGATGCCATGAAGGACTGGGTTTCGTCACGGCCACAGGAATTCTTGGAACAAGAAATTATTCGGCCATTTATCAATTGAATGGTTGCGCTCAGACCTATGGTGTATACTTAGAATAAAATCTTCATTTATACTCACAATGAAGTTTTGCACCATTTCATTTGAGCATCCTTTGCATTATTTCTTCATACCTTACAATAATACTCAATATTTAAAAAATATTGTTCATTATTCCAGATGTGTATACACTTTCGAAAAAACACCAAGAAAAAATTATTATAGAGCAACGAAATTTGGACCTTGCATTTGTCTAGTTAACATGTTTAATTGATTAAATTTTCAGGATCACAGGTTAATTTAAGCTGAAGGAAATTCATTTTAAATATGAAAATCTGTAACATTAACAGTTGTGTAACCTTTAGAATTTTAAATGCACAACTGCAAAAGCTATGCATGCATTGCGTCATACAAATGCCAAATGTCACTTTGTAGTATTGAGTTCCGTGCTTGTCGTACTTGTTCTGTCAATACTGGGACTATCAGTGCTGGCTGTGAATGATGCGGGAGTTGTTGCCCAATGATATACCATATTTGCTCAACTGGAGACAACTCTGGTGATCTAGCAAAGCAAGGTAACATATTGACACTCTGTAGAAAACGTTGAGTTACAGCAGCGGTATGAGGGCAAGTGCTGTCCTGTTCGAAAAATCCCCCCTAAATGCTGTTCATAAATGTCAGCAGTAAAGGTTGAATAACCAGATTGACGTACAAATTTACGATCAGTGTATTTGAGATAACCACGAGAATGCTCCTGCTGTCATAGGAAATTGCGGCCCAGAACATGACTCAAGGTGTAGATCCACTGTGTTTAGGCCACAGACAGTCTCGTTGCAGGCGTTCCCCTGGTTTCATTTAGATCAATACATTGCCATCACTGGCCCCAAGCCAGAACCTGCTTTCATCATAAAACACAACAGATCTCCAGCTCGTCCTCCAATGAACTTGGCTTGACATCACTGACTATGCAAACGGCAATGACTTGGAGTTAGTGGAAGGAACGCTACAAGGCGCCTGGCTCAGAGCTATTTTTAACAGTTCGTTGTGTCATTGTGTTCCAACTGCAACTCAAATTTCTGACACAGTCGAACTGGATGCGCCACAGCCGTAGGTCAAATATGGCGGTCTTCACTCTCAGCAGTGCCACGTTACCGTCCGGAATCCGGTCTTTTTGAGGTAATACCATCCCTTGACCACTGCTCCCAGCAATCATGCATAGTGGATACATTCTGACAGGTCTTTTTACAATATCGCAGAAAGAAAATCCATCTGCTCGTTGTCCTATCACAAGACCTCGTTCAAGCCCGGAGAGCTGTTGATATTGGCTTCTTCATCTTCTTAAATGCATTCTTTTCTAACATCAACTCAATACATCAAATTTCAAAGATAAATTACGCTCACAAATTTTTCAGTACGTCTTTGAAGCAAATCTGATTTGCAAGTTCTGAGTAGTGCCACACTTATGTGCTAAGAGCGAAATTTGAATATATGTCTTCCTTCAGGTGTACAAACACACCTACCAAATTTTGTTTATCTAGCAAAAATCTTTCTTGGTGATGGGATTTTTTTTCCGTCAATGTATTTACTAATAGCTCACTTTCATATTTATAATGCTTTATACCATAATCTGAGTGTCCAAAATAACATATACTGTAGAGAAAAAAAAGAAACAACTTTGTTTATATTTTAGAAAAAAAATTTAATAACATGTCAATTCAAATGCGTTTAGTTTTCAATAATTTTATTACAACTATATCTCGTATAAAATACCATAAGATAAATATAAACCATACTTATTTTACAGTAAGTTAGAAAACCTGGTCCTTTTTTGGCAGTTTTTTTTTTTTTTTTACATTAAATGTGCCATTTAAAACTAAATTCTACATATATTATTTATTATTTATGTTAAAATTATATTATTTATGTTAAAATCATATTCAGAATAATTCAATTGGAAATAATAATGCCTTATAGCACTGTTATGGACTTCATTCAGTGCTGACTATATAGCCAATAAAGGCAGATGATTTCTGAATACGATTTGTAATATCCAAAAAATAAATATATGATACAGAAAATCCAAGATTATAATTTCGGGGAAAAGGCTCCCTCTGCAAGATGTTTGGTGCAAAATATTCTTGGCCGAACCTTGATCTCGGTACTAATCAGAGAATACTTAGATCCCATGAAGCTTTGCCATTCGATGCCGTCATTGAAGTTGTTGGGTTTGTATGGGCCTTTCCGTGCGATTCCATTCAAGTTGCTCGTCAGGCAGAAGTTGAACCACCATCCGCTCGATCTGTCGTTGGCGCAATTGTAATAGCTACTGCGGTCATTGTCATTGTCGGGGGTGGAAAAGTAATTTTCATTGTGATAATTCATAGAATCACCTAAGTTAGAGATGAAATTTATTAGAAACTCTGAAACACAAAATAGGATTTGAAATATAAGTTCTGGATTAATTAATCATTGGCAATCAAAACTAAAAATATGGACCACATTATTTCATCGTTTCTTATACATGGTGTTTTGGTCCAATCTCTCAGCTTCCCGCTGGTGTTGTAGAAGTGTTGCTGGGTGGAAGTGTAGAGAAAGGGGTTACAACTTCGGTGTCATCCTCGTCCTCTGATCTCATTTTCAAAATTACACGGTCCAACAAAAAATAGCGCTAATGCTGCTTTAAAACGGAACGTTAATATAACTAAACTAAACCAATCGTTCAGTTACCGATATAATGCTTTTCAATGAGAATTTTCGAATTATCAACCGTCTAAAGGGTGAATTGAATTTGAATTTTCCATCATTCGTGCAAAAAAGTGTTGGCAACATTATTTTTAAAAAAACATTTGACTGCTGATAGTTTAGCTTTAGTAAGAATGGAGCGATACATGATAGAAAAACGTGTTTTCATTGTTGAACAATATGTCAAAATTAATGAAAGTCTGGCGGTCACAATTCGAAAAAGTGAGAATTGGTTCTGTGGTATGATTTAATCCAGTGGTGTGATTTAACACCACTGGACTTATTTTTATGGAGTTGTTTGAAGTCAAAGGTTTATGCCAGCAAACCGACAACCACGCGTCCATTGAAGGAGGAAATTTAACGATGAATCAACGAAATTCAGCCATATTTATACAAAATCATAGAAAATCTCTACAAAAGAGTGTGCATGTGTTAGATAATATGTGGTTTTATGTGTTATTTATATATAACCTTATTCTATTAATAAAAATATAAAAATTTAAAGATTTTTTTTTGTTCAGATCTTGCATTAATACGTTGCTCTATCATGCAACGCTCCATTATTACTAACCCTAAACTATCAGCTGCCAAATATTTTTTAACACGGCTGCCAACGCTTTACTGTACGAATGGTGGTAAATTCAAATCTTGTATTAATTTTGGGACATCCTTTATTTGAAATTATTACTGAAAAACAATTAGTTTTTTTTTATCTTTTTGGAATCTTAGACGCTTTCGGAAAATAAAATCTGAATTTCTTACTTTCAAAACATTACTGTTAAGATACATATATAATAAACAAGCCAATATTTTACAGAATAGCTCTTATAATTGCTTCGTCGTTGACCTTCATAGTGATTAAAAAGCATATATTGAAGCCTGATCATTTTTAAGAAAATTAACAACTGAAAAAAAATTAAATAAAAAGATTACAGAATTCTACGATTAATATTGAAAAAAAGGAGCTGGTTTCAATTTAGCGTTTGCAATAAAAGCCAAACAAGTTTAATTTAACAAAAGCCGTACAGTTTTTGAATTAGAAGGCATGCGAAGCTGTTAATAAGCAAGACATCAAATTCCGTTCATATTGTTGCGAATTTATAATACTGCTTTCCTCACAGAATCAGTTTCATGGCAAGGAAAAGAGTTTAAGATAGCTCAAAGGGATACTGAATGAATATTAAAGGAGTGGGCCAGGTCTTGATGGTGAATTTGGCGAGTTTGGTGGCAAAAATAAAGGAACCAGAATTTGGAGAAATCTTGGCGAATTGGTAATGGCTAAAATTTGTTTACATTTGAATTTTAAATGTAGATATATTTAAGCAGTCGCCAAATAGAAGAAACTTCCTGATCCAATCGAACCATTTTTTATTTAACAAATTCAACTCGAGTTCTAAAATTGCTGAAATCGTCAAGTTCGCATACTGCGAGTGAAGGGATAAAAAATGTGCAGAAGACATATTCCTTTAAAAGATCCCTACAATTCCCTTTCCTAAATCGACGCGACTAAAGAAATCCTATTAGAACTTCATATTATATATAAGAACGGATAAATATTTCATAGCTCTTTTCTCTTTTTGCTTTTATGTTGTTCTGATGTGCTTCGTCGCTTCTGCTTACATATAAATTGTGCCTCCTGGGATGGAATAAAAGTGAAATTCAAATATATATAAACCCACCTATTAAGTAATGCCTGTTTTTGTTTGCATTTGATATAGAATTACATTATTAGTATACCACAGATTACAATACACATGGAGACATTTTAACAGGTACAAATTATAATGATGGGGTCTTACCAGCATTCCCACTGTAACCGCTTATGTGCAGCTTGTACTTGTTCTGCTCGTCGTCAATATAGAAGGAATCATAAACGGCATAAGCGTACACTCCATTCGCATTCTGCAGGTCGAATCGAACAGTATATTCGCCTTGGTTGGTGAGAGCAAAGATAGCGTCGTTACCTGCCAGAAGAAGAGTTCTTTGTTCATCAGAAAGTTAAGAACAGATGAACAAAAAATCCAACAAAGGCCCATTCTGTCAGTCATCACCATGTTTTGTGTTACTCGTGAAGAAAATTTACATGCATTTAGATCTCCGACTCGTGTGTAGACAAATATAATTCTAAAAAATATGTTTTCATGAGCATGGAGATCCAATGTAATCTCGAAATCAAATTTTTTTACGATTATAAGACTTTTTTTGAATACGAAAACAATATTTTTTAAAAAAATAAATGAACTAAGAAGATGGGAACTAGAATGAGATCTCTGCACTGTTTACTACAGATAATTATCATATTTTGAATGAAGCATGTCAAAGGATAATCTCTCAATCCTTCAGTCATAATTAATTTGATTAATGAATTTAGCGTATTGTTTTATCTCTAAAATCGTAGGTGTGTATCATATTTGATATGTTTTCTTTGATTCCGAAATTTCAAATGATATTGATGAAATCTTCGAACAAAACGATTAACTGAAGAAGTTTGTTGTTGTTGTTATTTATGGCGCTTTACAAGCCCGGTGATAGAAAACTGCCAGCAATTTAAGTCGTAATGAGCGTCTCTTGTTTGTTCAGTAGCTCCAACTAGGGGCAAGAGTACGACTTGACTACTTCACATTCGCTTGCACAACCCCTTTTTACATTGGGGCAGATTCATACAACTGACAGATAGAACAACTATTTTAATTATCATTCAACTATTCAATTAAATAAATTTGCTGCATATTAATAAGAGCATATACTACGAAATAAAAACAGAGCCGAAAACCTTAAAATGGAGTTAAAAGCACGCAAATAAAAGTTTTGATGGATGAATTTGAATTACATCATGATATTTAAAAGCATTGCTTAGGCTGAGTAACAAATTGAATTTAAAAATATTATAAAAACTAAAGCAAAAGTTTGTACTCAGATGGAATTAATTGATAGCATCAACCATCGGAAGTGTTCTCCTTAAAACTTTCTAGCATACTCCGTAATAAACTTGTCATGTCAGAAAAAGCCTTGCATTGCATCGGCGTAAAATAGTTTCAGAATATTAACTCTTGGCTTGAATTTATCATATTTCTTGAATCTATAGGATCATTCTTGGCGAGTTATTTGGAGATCAATCCCTAACTCCCGCTAACAGCATTCGAAAATCGAATTTATGCTCCAGACAGATTTTTCTCAATAGATTAAAATAAAAATTTCACACACAACATTCACTGCTATCGAAAATCTCATGCAAATTTGATATATTAAGTCATTGCATTTTTGAATTATTACTTTTTCGAATTATCGCGTTTAGATATTTCTGAAAGTACAGATCAACAGACAATCAACTCTCAGTTGAATTTCGCTCAAGATTTGAAAGGTGTCTAGATTATAGATATTAAATCTGTGTACTGTATTTTATCGATCTAACTATTTTCGTTTTGTAACTATCTTGTTAGTTTATATTAGAATAACAGGACAGAAGGACTTCTTCTGAACATATTTTACTCAAAATTTGATGAGAATCTACAGATTTGTTGTACAAACTGTATACCAAATTTCATCACCTAGTTCAAAACATTTTTGAGTTATCTTTGTCACAGACTGATTGACAAACGGATATTTTCTAAAACTGTGTTTTTCGAACATAGGGAAGTCTAAAATTCAGAGTATTCTTATAAGTTTCAAATTCGAATTTTTCTTGATTATTACGTTTTCTCTATACTATGTATACAAGAAAGTTTTTTTAAAAAAACGATAATTTTTGGAGTTTTAAGCTAATATGAAAATCATTTTTGTAAGATATCTGTTTAGGAAGATATCAGAAGCTATATTCATAGACAAATCTTAAAGATATCCCATCTAAGGATGTTTAAGCCGATTTTTTGACTTGATTAAACTTTCGGTTAATTTCTCTTCTTTGATTGAATGGAATTTTGGTACCCGGTGATGACTCTCCAGAGCATTTCTACAATTTCGCAGATTTATTAATTAGCTAAATAAAATGCTCAATTCAACGCAGTAATTTAACAAAGCACCCTGAAGTTTGTATGATGGTTTTTTATCTTCATTTGACTGTTTTCATGCTACTATAAATATTAAGAGTGATTTCTATGACATTTATATCTCAAAATTTTGTGTGTATATAGATTGCGTCTAGACTGTTTCGCTTTAATTTTCCAGCATTTTTGAGAATTAAACTTTAATTAAATTGTATGACTAAAATTTGTTGAAGTAAATAAAAATTATGATTTAAACTGAATAAGAAAAGATGTTTACCTAACCAGAAATCTTTCTCCAAAGAGCCAAATCCCAATTTATATTGTTGCCACTTCTTAGCGAAATAATTTATGGGACTTCCGAAATTTCCTCTTCTCTGAATTACCTAATAAAATAAGTCAAAAATTAAAAAACGAGCAAAAATATGTAAAAACCACAAAAGATACAAATATGAGAGAGCACAATTAAAAGTGATAAGTTTTTTTAAAAAAACTTTAAACTTTTTTGGCCCATAATTGTCATTCGATAAAAATTATTAAAAATTTTAATATTTTTCCATTTTACCAGCACAAATCTCGCCAAGTAGGCTTTAGTGGCGACAGATAAAATTTTTATTTAAATATAGAAGATATATGCTAATATTCAATTATATAGAGAAAAAATCTTGTCTACGGCAGAGTCGAGATCCCGTTACTTCCATTTAAATGCATAGACCCTTATATTTTCTCTAGATGGGGCATGGAATCTATGGCCAAATTATTTGGCTAGACAACATAAACAGGCATTTAATTCCACATTGTTTTAAGTGCGATATTACGATTTTCTCCATTCTACATACTGCACAATTGATTTCAAAAATTAACTACAGTTTACGCTTCTAATGCAAATTACTCGAGCATGAAATGATTTTAATGTTTGTATGAATATAAAAATTTCAAAAAACAAATAATCATAAATCTACTCTGATCTACTCTGAGGCACAAGGAAGAAATTGAATGACCGGATCGCCACGACTACAATATTCCCGGGAACTACGGTTGAATCTTCAGGGCCATCACTTGCCACGGTACAACCCATCTCATGGGAAATAATCTCGTCTTCGATATAAGTAGTCAATTCCCACCATTTCTGTTGCCTACTGGGGGGGGGGGGAAACGACCACCATACTGGAAACTTTTCATCCTCATTTCTGATGTGCCCAAAGGTAGGAGTCAAAATCATATATTAACTGACCATTCAACCTGCCCACAGGCAAAAGGATAGAACTGAATGACCGGATGGTCGCGAGCGCAACACTGGCGAGAAATACGGTTAAGTCCTAAGGGCCATCACGACTATGGTACAACCCTTCCGTTAAGAAGTACGACTTATCAACGTAGGAGGCGGCCAATTCTCAGCATTTCTGTACTCACCAGGATTGCAAGGACCAATCATCAGACCGGAAGCTTCTTATTCTCATTTCTGAGGTGGTCCCCAGTGACAGTCAAAAAAAAAAATGAAGATGGATTTTAGTTAATACGTACCGTCCATCCACCACCTTCTGTCTTCATGTCACAATACACTGCGACGGAACACATGGCAATTCTGTTTCTAGGGTACACGGTGTACACTCCACTCACATTGTGACCATTTCTGCGAACTTCTTCGCAGTCCTTGGGCATCGGGTAAAACAAGGGGTGTGGAGCTAAAAAAAAATATTGCATCCAAACATAAACAAAACTAACATTTAATTACAAGTGGAGACAAATATGAAACTAGCTACCGCTTTATGGAAATTCGGATCTATTATTAATATTCCTATTTAAGTGTGCATAGTTTTTATCAGAATTTAAACAAATTGCAGCCCATATCACGAAGGGTGATTAATAATACAAAAATAAATTTTCAAATAAACGCATGAGATTTTTGTTCTGAAATGTGTTCTAAAAAAACTAAGATTCAATGCATTTCGAAATTAGCTTTCCATTTATAAATAGAATTTTTTTTTAAAAAATCATATAAGTTTATACAGATAGAAAGAGTTGCAATTATTAGTTTACTGAGTAGTTAGTTTCGGAGGGTAGTACATTAGATTTAAATCAGCCTCATTATTTAAACACAATTCTGTAATAGGACATTAATTCCAATATACTTTGTGGCTTTGAAACCGAACATAAATCAAACACACCACTTGTTTCCACAAAATAAATATTTTTAGCTTTTTGCGATAAATAACATGCATTCAACACGAAATTATGCAGTGAATTTCAAAGAAATTTTTAATCAGTTGATTAATTATAAATAATTATAAAGAGCAAAGATTTAAACAAATAAATATAAAGCATAAAGAACTTACCCTGTGTAGTTGTTGGTATAGTGGTTGAGCCAGTACTTCCGATACATTGGACTATGCAAGCAGAAACAAAAACGGTTAAACCAATCAAAATTTTCTCCCTAAAAAAGGTACAAAATTTTTTTAATAAATCAAATTCTCTCTAAAAAGAGTATTAAAAAGTATTTTAATAATGTATTAAATGAAACAAATTTTTGAAAAACGATGTATAACTAGGAGTTTTACTGAGCTAATGAATAAATTATTGTTTGAAAACTAAAGTTTATCATCTAATTACATGATTTCGTGAGTAAACACTGTTTATGTATTTCAGATAATTAGCCCCACACTAAACCACTGTTTCAACTCAATTTTTAACTCGAATGAAAACTTATGACTCCTAAATAGGCTCAATTAGATGTGGGAGTATTGGTGGTTGACTACACATAGTTAAGGCTTTTTTGTTATCCAACCTGGCCTTCAGCCACATTAACTCTCTCGGGGATTCGCTGTAGTTAGTAAGACACTTTATCCTAAGAATTTACCCTATTCTACAATTAAATAATATAAGATAGGAGTGCTTATTGTTATTTATATGCATATAAGAACTCAAAAAATAACTTAATAACTTTAGTGTGAATAAAGTACTTTTTATCTTTTTAAATTATTACTGCTTTGGCTAGGACAAATTTAAATAATTGAAATTTTGCAATCCTATACAGATCTTCAATATGTCAATGAATGCGAAAAAATTCTAATACTAATATACTTACTATAATATTATATACTATTAATATAAATTATAATATACTTACATGTTTAGAGAAAATAGTAAAACAACTTTTAAAGGACGCTCCCTTTACTCAGTAATGAAGTTTCGCATTTGTGCATTAATTTATACATTTAACATTTATCACCACATCACACTTCCGTTTCTAGAGATAATGGGATACAAATATATTGTCTTGTTTATAGTTTATTGTTAGATAACTGCAGTTCAATGATAAATGAAAAAGTAAAAATAAATGATAAAAAACGCGTCAAGCATCATTCGTATGAGAATCACACGCGTTGTAGAGAATGTGAAATTAGCAAGTGTGTGTGATCTTTCCATTATATCTGTGTTGCATCTTTAACAATAACTTACAATCGCTTTGAAGATAAGACTTTGATCCAAAATGAAACTAATTGTTCAGATTAGAAAGAAAAGAAAATATCTTTTCCGTTTCCATTCAAAAATTTTAGAAAAACTAACATCAGAATAATAATAGAAAGCTAGCTTTTCATTTGCCCTTTTCTTATACCGAATATAATGGATATTAAAATAATTAAACAAATTATATATTTTTCGAAATTTGCAATTAGTCTGTACCAAAAAAATCAATTACAATTTTTGAGAGTAAATACGGTTATAGTTTGAAAGTTTAAACTTTTACCCAAAAAGTAAAAGGAAAAAAGATGAAGAAATTGCAATTATGAATCAAAAAGAATGTATCCAGTAACTTTTCCTGTGGGTGAATATACAGGGTGATCAGTGAATAAGCCCTGATTTCAAAATTAAATATCTCTACAACAAAGATTGATAGAATTATGCGGTAAACTGTACGTTTATTAGCAAAACTGTAAAAATGCTGTACAAAAGTTTAGAAAATTTAGTTACGAAAATCGTTAACAGATGGCGCTTTAATCACAATGCCCATAGACGCTTTCAGTGTGACATCAAAAATGAAAAATGACTCCCTATCTGACTCCTTGTGATATCTTTCTGTGGTTAGCATTGAAATACACTGTCTATAGAAACAATCCCGACACTCTAGATGAGCTTGAATCGTTGATTGGTGTTGTACGTGATTCCATTTCCGTTGAGACATTGCAAGACGTGATGTCAAATTTTATAGTTCGATTACGCCACCTCATTGTTTCGAACTGTGAACATTTTGAAAAAATTGTATTTTGATTGCAAAGACTGCATCACTTTATTGTTTTTTTTTAAAGACTCCTCTCATAGAAAGAGTTTCCAGCGCAGAGCGCCATCTGTTAACAATTTTTGTAGCTAAATTTTCTAACTTTTGTACACTATTTTTAAAGTTTTACTAATAAACGTACAGTTTACCGCATAATTCTATCGATCTTTTTTGTAGAATTTTGATATATATCTTTCAAAATTCAGGTGTTTTCTTTATTCTGCCCAATCCATGCGTTTTTGGCAACAGTTTCAAATTTTTCGAAGGCATTTTTTTAGAAAGTTGGAAGGTTTTTAGCTTTTTAATTATTTCAAAATCAAGATAAAGAAGTTATCTTCTCAAAAATTATAGAGTAGCGATTTTTTTTTATCATTGTTTGTTTTTGTAATTGAAATAAAATACAATAAAAATGAATCGTTGTTTAAAAAAAAGTAGAAGTGCTGAATAATTTTAAATGGCAATATATTACTTCAAAAAAAATGACAACAACTTAAAAACAATAATAGAAAGTTAGCCTCTCATTTTCATTTTGCTTATATACAATGTTATTTATACTAAGATAACCAAACGAATTAGAGAAAACTTGGATTTGAAAGTGAAAATCAAAAACGGAAACAAATATATTTATTTGAAAAAAGTGGATAAAACTATGAGGCACTTGTTTTTCATTGAATATTTTTTTAACATTATTACAGTTGTCGCTATTTGAGTTAAAATTTAGAATGGCCATTTTACTCTAAAGTAACTGATTTAAAAATTAATGTATAAAAAATTAATTTTAAATTCCCCAATTTTGCTAATGTATAAAATGATTAAGTATTCTAGATTAGTTATGCTCTGGATTAAATTTTTTTGCTATCTCGTATACAAATAAAAAGTGTGATAATCCTTTGAAAACTTTTAGAGGATGACCCTCACTGCTAATAGTTTATTTTTCAAATAATAATTCATTAATTTAATACCATTATTTTTTTAACTAAATCGACAGACAGTAGTTCAATCGGTAAAATGCAAGGATTTCAGTATTTTTCACTGGAATGTGAAGAGTGCAAGTTTAAATCTTGCAATGAGAAACTATACACCACCATCAGTTTCATAAATTAGAAACGAAAAGGGAAAAAAAAAAGAAAGAAAAGAAAAGAAAAGACAGCAAACAGATAGTAACAAACAAAAATAATACTCCAACACCATATATAGAAAGGAAAATTGATAAGAAATTCGTTTTCGATTTTGACACTCTCATTGTGATTCTGTCTTACGTATATACACTGATGGGAAAAAAAAATCCCAACACTAGGAAGGAGCGGTGCTAGATAAACGAAATTTGGTGGGCGTGTTTATACATCTGAAAGATGACGTCGATTCAAATTTCGAGCTACGCGCGTAAGTGTGGCGCTAGTAGCGACACTATGAACATGCAAATGAGGTTTGCTTTAAATAAGGGCTGTAAGGCTCGTGATCGTTATTTACAGTTGAGATTTGACGTAGTGGGTTAATGTTAGTCAAGGATGCCTCTGAGAAGACGAAGAAGCCATTAACAACAGCTCTCTGAGTTTGAACGAGATCGTGTTCTAGGGCTACGAGAAGGTGGGTTTTCTTTCCCGATATTGCTGAAAGACTTGGCAGGAATGTATCCACTGTGCATGAGTATTAGCGGCAGTGGTCAAGGGAAGGTACTGCCTCAAGAAAACCAGGTTCCGGGCGGCCACGTGGTACTACTGAGAGGGAAGACCGTCGTATTAGGCGTATGGCTGTGGCTAATCGTACTGCGTCTGCAGCTGAAATTCGAGCTGCAGTTGGCACCACAGTGACACAACGAACTGTTACAAATCGGTTACTTCAAGGACAGCTAAGAGCCAGACGCCCTATACAGTGCATTCCACTGACTCCAAACCACTGCCGTTTGCGACGTGAGTGGTGTCAAGCTAGAGCTCATTGGAGTGGAGATCTGTTGTGTTTTCTGATGAAAGCCGGTTCTGCCTTGGTCGCAGTGATAGCCGTTTGTTGGTTAGAAGGAGGCCAGGTGAACGCCTGCTAGTGACCTGTCTGCGGCCTAGACACACAGGGCCTACTCCTGGAGTTATGGTTTGGGGAGCAATTTCGTATGACAGCAGGAGCACTCTCGTGGTTATCCCACGCACCCTGACTGCAAATTTGTACATCAGTCTAGTGATACAACCTGTTGTGCAGCCGTTCATGAACAGCATTCAAAAGGGTGTTTTCCAACAGGATAACGCTCGCCCTCATACCGCTGTTATAACCCAACATGCTCTACAGAGTGTCGACATGTTGCCTTGGCCTGCTAGATCACCAGATCTTTCTCCAATCGAGCACATATGGGACATCATTGGACGACAACTCCAGCGTCATCCACAACCAGCATTAACCGTCCCTGCATTGACCGCCCAAGTGCAACAGGCATGGAACTCCATCCCACAAACTGATATCCGACACCTGTACGACACAATGCATGCACTTTTGCATGCTTGCATTCAAAATTCTGGCGGTCACACCGGTTACTAATGTACCAACATTTCACATTTGAAATGGCTCTTCTTGCCAATGGCTCTACCTGTGATCTTGGAACTTTAATCAAATGTTAATGTTAAATATGTTACCTAGACAAATGTATTCCTAAAATTTCATTACTGTACAATAATTTTTTCTTGGTGTTGGGATTTTTTTTATTATATATATTTCTATTATTCAATAAAGAGTAACTAAAATGACATTTTTCATTGTTGATGTAAGTAAGAGCTAACTTCTTAAAAAAATTTATATAACATAATTTTTAGTTTCCTTTTCTTAGTCGAATAACAGTGGCTTCGACTAAATCCACTGCTCTCAACTCTATATCTATCAACTCTAGTGCTATCGAAAAAATTAATAAATTGTCATTTTCATTTCATTATTGTGTATTTGAATTAACTTGATTCATTTTACCTGTAATTCAGTAGCTTTACGCTCTGTGCCTCAAATGGATAATCAGTAAAAAAATTCAAACTCAAGACTTTTACAAATCTCCATGTTCCAGACCTCCCTGGGTCAGAAAAACATGTTTTGGGAATTTCATATGTCTGTCAAGGAACACGATAACTCCACCCCGTTCACTAGATAAATGAAATTAGGAATATACATCAAATTTGCAAATATCAATCGGATTTTGAATAAAATCCATTCAAAGGAAGTCTGTATAGATGGTTGTCTGAATAAAAATGAACATAATATCAAAACATAAAGAACGAAATAGATAAAATTTAGTGCACAGCTTTATAATCTAAAATGTAGATAGTATGAAATTGGAAATCAAATCTATCAAACGTTTAACCGTTTGCGCTTCCTCAAAAACGTAAAACGCGATACCTCAAAAACATAAGGATTTGAATTAATAAAATAAGGCATACGTTGTTATGACTACAATTGCAATTTTGTGTGGTAATTGGGTTTTAATCGATTAAAAAAAGGCATCTAAAATACCAATTCGATTTTCTGGCACTTGTGTATTAAATGCCTGCCTGTTATTAATTGAAAAAGATTGAGTGCTAATAAGCCCATTTGCAATTATAGTTTATTATCATGTAATTCATTGGGAAGAATGGTGTTGTATTTTTAGGGCGACTTCAGTTAGATAAAAAAATTTAGAAATTCGTATGTTTAGTATAATGATATTCTACCAGCTACTTAATTCAAATTGTTTCTCTTTGAAAGAAATGCTTATTGTGATGTACAAAAATATTCTCCTGATTATACATATAAAAAGTAAAGAGTTTTGACAACATTTCTTAAAACTATTAAGAAATGATTTTAATGAATGCATATTACAGGCAGATTAATAATCTTATTTTGTGCAACCCATTTTTTTTTTGTACCAATCTAAATATCAGAATGTGAAACTGTAGCATGCTATATCTCTGACCACTGTGAAGAACTGATCTTTAAACTATGTCAGAAGCACAACACTTTATTTAAAGGAAACTAAAGATGCTTTTTTATCTAAGATTAATTTCTCAAACTATGAGATAGCTGTTAATTTGTGTGTACCGCCTTTAGTTGGCCATATAGTCTGTCGCAAGGGATTTCATTTTTATTTTGAAACACCATTGTCATGGTGATAGGCAAATAAGCTAGCTACGGATTTAAATTTTACCTTTTTTGTATTTCTGCAGGTTGAAGAAAGACAAAATAAAATATCATTCAATTTTAAACATACTTCAATCTATAATTTGATACGAGACATTTTATAATAATGCCACTATTAAGAAATTATACTGGAAATCGAGAATGGATATAGCATTTCCCAGTCCATACAGACATAGCATTAAAAAAAAAGTCAGATTTTATCACTGCCTTTTATGTTTTATTAGCCGCCTTTGGCGACCAGCCTGTTCGTCAATCTTACTTTCTCGTTAAAATATTAATAATTAAATATTTTATGTAATTCCTACTTTAATACAGTCTTCATCAAAGTATTTTAAAGCTTCAAATTTTATAGTCGCATAATTCACTCATAATATTATAAAGGCTTTCAGCAATAAAGTAATAAGTATCTCTCTAATTTTCTGTTGCACCCATAGATTTTATGCTTTCAATTAAAGTGGAAATAATTAATTTGCAATTAATATTTTTTTTTAAGTTTTACTGAAACGAAGCATTTAAAAAAAATATGAGTACTGAAAACAAAGTCACTGAGTATTTGAACCTTATGGGCACTAAAGAATATCCTTCTTAATTTATGTAATATCTCAAGAAATTTTCATCAAAATTTTCTCAGATTCAAAACAGATTAATTAACAATGTTTAGTTTTTAAATGCAACAAACACTAAGAAAATAAACAGAAGCGCTTGAAATAATCGGCCGAAAATATGTTAAACCTAACCTCTTTAGCGGGAGGGGGGGGGACTGAAGCTCTATTCATTTGGCAATAGGGAAATGAAAAGATTTTTTTTGGTGGGAAAGTTAGTTTTTAATTAATAATTGAAATTCTAATTGGAAATTCAAAAAAGGGACCCCTGGTGCACATTACCAACCTCCAGGGAATGTATGTGAAAAATTTGGTAGTTGTAGGTTGAATGATTTGGCCTGTAGAGCACCAACATACACACACACACACTTTGAGCTTTATTATAAGTTTAGATTTAATTTTTTTTATTAAATAAACACGATTAGCACAATATTATTATATTTGGGCAACGTTTATGCTAGCTCAAATGAATGAAATATTTAACAGATGAATCTTTTTTTAAATCAAAAACCTAAATAATTAGACTTTATTTTACCACAATAGTCAGAGAGAACTAAAATTAAAACTAGTTGAAAGTTAGCTTCAAGTGTGTTTTAATAGCTTCAAAAGTGTTTCTAGATTTTTAACAAGACAACAGTACTTTTTACACTCGCCTCTATAGGTGGCATTCACCCTGCGATATTGTTTGGGGTGCTCAAAATTTATTCCATACATATCACAGTGTTAAGCAGGAGACATTGGTAAGAGGGAGAGTCCACAAAATAATTTTGTACTTAAAAGCATATTTCCAAAAAAATAAAATAAATTCATAGTATAAATCTATTATTTAAAATTTCCTCTGTATTTGATCCAATTCAAGTACTTATAAACTCATAATAATTTGTAAAATTAATATTGTATAATGTTATTTTATTAAAAATTGAAACATTAAGAAATTTGATATCTAATTCTTGTCTTATTTATTGTTGGTATACATAATCAATTTTTCAATATTATATGAAATTATACTATATGTATATCCTTTATATTTGATCCTATATTATTTTGTAATAATTAAAAAATTCATAAAACTAATATTGTATAATATGGTTCCTCAATGTTGAAACATTAAAAAATTTGATATTGTATTCATATTATTTCTTTATCCTCACAATAATGTTCAGTATTATAAAATACTGTTTATTATTTAATATCTATATAACTACAAATAATTCACTTTCATACTTGTCATGCCCTATATCATAATTTGAGAAATTAAAATAATAGGTTGGATCATGAAAAAAAAGGAACAGTTTTGTTTAATATTTCAGAAAACATCGTTTATTAACACTTCAGAATAAACGAAATGTATTTTTCGTTCCAATAAACATCATTATCATATCACATCATTATTTTATCATTATTATAATTAAATCTTATCATTAACATACCTTTCATAATATCATATCATTAACTTATCTTTCATAACATATCATATCATTAAATATCTTTCACAACACACCATATCATATCATTAAATATCTTTCATAACACACTTTATCATATCATTAACATATTCTTTTTGGCAGATGTTTTAACAATAAATGCAGCATTTCAAATTAAATTCTACATCTATTATTTTCAATATATTAGAATCATATTCAAAATAATTCAACTGGAAATAATAATACCTCTACAAATGTTAGCAGTGTTATCAATTTGAGTTGGTGCTGACTATATAATCAATAAATATAAATAATTTCTGAATATGATTTGTAAGATCGAAAAAAAATATGAATCAATATACAGAAAATTGAAGATTATGATTTTGGAGTGGTGGCACCCTCTGCAAGAAGTTTGATGCAAAATATTCTTAGTCGAATCTTGATCTTGGTACTAATCAGAGAATTCTTAGCTCCCATGAAGGTCTGCCATTCGATGCCGTCAAGTTATTGTTGCCTTTGTGTGGGCCTTTCCATGCAAGTCCATTCGAGTTGCATGTCATGCAATAGTTGAACCACCATCTGCTTGGTCTGTCCTTGGCACAGTTGTAATTGTTGCTGCGATCATTGTCCGGTCGGGGGTGGAAAAGAAGTTTTCGTTGTTATAATACATAGAATCACCTAAATTAGAGATGAAATTTATTAGAGATTAGACACATTTGGCTACCAGCTGGTTTGCCAGCAGTAGTGTTCTCAAAAATGTAAACCGTTTGGTCCTGAGTAGAATGGATATCCTGTCTATATTAAACTGAATTAAAACTAAAATTGATATAAAACTGAACAATAGAATTAATAATATATATATTATAAAAAGGCATGGCAAACGTCTTTCTTACAATTATTTTTTAGAAAACATATTTCATTTCATATAGGCATGTGCTAAAAGTTGCACACTTCTAAGTTTACTTTCCAGTAACCGTAAATTTATTTTTTAATTTGAGTCAATTTTACCATCTTGATGGCAGCACGTTCATAAAAATTAATTTTACTACTGTCTCCATTTTTCCACTTTCTCCATTTACAACAGATTCTAATAAACATTTTGAAAAGGCAAAAAAGACATTTTAACAGGTACAAATTAATAATGATGGAGTCTTACCACTATTCCCATTGTAACCGCTTATGTGCAGCTTATAATTGTTCTACTCGTCGTCAATGTAGAAGGAATCATAAATGGCATAAGCGTACACTTCATTAGCCTTCTGCATCTCGAAACAAATGGTATATGCTCCTTGTTGGTGAGAGCAAAGACAGCGTCGTTACCTGCGAGAAAAAGCATTTCCTGCTTATCAAAAAGGTAAGCATAGACAGATAAATGAGTTTCTTATTAATGAAAAAGTTTAGCAGATACACAAAAATAAGCGTATGAAAAAGTTGACCACAAATACTCAAAAAAGTGCTCATTACACACATGTCCAAAATTAAGATCACAAACATAAAATGTGAGAAAAATGAGAAACAATTCACTGTGTTGTCACGAAATTTCGAACAGAGGTACACTAAGAGGGAAGAAAGAACACAGACACATAACAATATGAAAAAGATTTTAATTGGGAATTAAGAAGCAGGATATATCAAAAAGTGTTGCATTATGAATCACTGATTAACATTTATCACGGGAAAACCTGTTTAATATGGAGTGTGACTACCGTGCACTGCTATACAAACTTCACAACGAGTTTTCATACTCTGTATGAGGACATCAATAAATGCTTGGGGCAACAAAGTCTATTCTTCCAAAAGCAAGGCTTTTCACTCATGGAGGATATTGGAAGGGAGGGGGAGGTGCGCTGTGCAATGGTTCTTCCGAGACTATTCCAAACATGTTCAATAGGATTGAGATCAGAAAAACTCCAGGGCCAGTTCATACGTCGAATATTCTCTTCCTCAAGAAAATCATCCACGATTTGGGTTCTGTGTGAACGTACGTTATCGTCCATAAACATGAAGTCTGGGCCAAAAGCACCCTGGAACAACCTCACATAGGTTTCAAGGATCGCATCCTTATAGCGATGAGCACTGATAGTACCAGCGTCGAAGACGTGCAGTGGTGTACGACTGCCCAACATTATACCACCCCAGACAAGAATTACTCTGCCAACAAATCTGTCGATTTCTTTTACATTGGAGGAATAATAGTGAGCTGCAAGCTCTCTCCAGTTGAAAATTCGACGAATGTCACTTTGTGTGGTAAAACTCGACTCATCACTGAATAGAACACGTCCCCATTCTTGTTGTGCCTAAGATTGATGTGTTCGGCACCACAACAACCGGGCTTTTCTGTTGGATACAGTGAAAGGGATGACCTCAATTAGTAACCGGCCATAAAGGGTCCTCGCTGTTAGACATATGTATCCCGTTTTTCTGGAAATTCGTATTTCAGACGTAGCAGCAAGGTCACGAGCAAGTTGAGGAGCCATTAAGTGCACGACGCCAATGCCAAATAGCTATCCTGTGCAGGCATCATAGCTCTGTGACGGCCTTGGCCGGCTTTCCTGGTTACCGTACCACATGTTTGGAATTGATTCTACAACCAGGATACCACTTCTGGTGCCACTTGTAATTATCGAGCCATCTCCGCTTGAGACTGCTCAGCTTTAAGCATGTCAACGGCTCTCCATATGATGGAATTGTTTAAACGATTCTAAGAACTCATTCGCACTGGAAACAGGCTATTTTTGTATTAATGCAATAATCACAAAATTGCAGGCAAAAATTCCAGATGCCTAAACGGTCCTCAAAACTAATGCTAAACAACAATTTTTTCCATAACAAAAGTTAATATCGTGTCACCGGTCCTTCACATTATTTGTTTAAATTTTACTGGAAGCCATTTAGAATTACTTTGAAATACATTTGACCTTAATTTTAGACATGAGTGTATTTATCACAAATCTAAGCAGATATACAAAAACGCGTTTCTTCTTTATCAAAAAGTTAAGC
>JAPMOQ010047171.1:0-10982 GCA_026543055.1 Argiope trifasciata | reverse complement strand
GGACATGATTAATGATATTAGAAATGCATACGAAATCTTTCGAAGGTTCTGATTCTACCTTACCCATAGTAATAGCTCTTAATGTTCCGGTTTATACCTAAATGCTTATAAGAAGATTAGTATTTAAGTGTTATTGCGCAATTTATCATGACACTACAATGCAAATTTGCTATCACGAGAAAAATCTGTAATATTTGCATTTTAATTTCTAGATATTAACTGGAATTTTTATCTACCACCTAGCAGCAACTATATTCAGAATGTGATTTTATACATTAAATGAATTACATAACCAACTATAAAAACTAATTACATTTACCAGCTATAAGATACCAACGTTAACTTGCCTGTCGCTTTTCTTTTAAAAAAATTCTATGAATAATGTGCATAGAAAATGAAATACCGGCTTTGGAAGGCATATGTTAAGGGATCAGAAAAAATATTGCATTTTGATTTAGTGAAAGAATTTTCATTCTAAAAATTTTTATCACATGAATAAGGATTTAAAAAATTAGACTGTAATTAACAAATTATTTCTACAGCTTCTAAATTGCATATTTATGTACAGTATTCCATTATAATATAAAAATCAAATTTAAAATAGAATGTTTCAAGTATGACAGTTCTATTTTTAACTTTTAATTGAATTTCACATTTGTTATCTAATTGTAAAGAAATGAAACACAAAATACATTATCTTCTGCTACACACAACATTGACTAATATGTATATAGAAAGGACTAAATCATTGAGCGTGCCAAATATATTTTTAATGTTGAGTAGTGCACAAAAAATTTCAAAATCCTCACATAATGTTCTTAATAAGTAAAAGATTAAAAAATAAAATCTTTCAAATTTATATTATTGTATTATTTTCCTAAATAAACATTTCACTATAAAAATTTAATTCATAATAACATATAAACAATTTATATTAATGCATATAAACTAAAGTTTGTATTCTTGTTGAGCATTAATACAACTCCTGATCTTATTTCATGACAACCAATTTCAGTACATCTAGATTTATAACCATCTAGTAACCATTTATACCAAACCTATGCTCAGGTACGGCCAAGTCCTCTTTTTATTTTGAATTAATATCATGGCTAAAGATTCAATCTCATTGACGCAGAGATTCCTCTGGTTTGCTTTAAAAACGAAAAAGAATGAAGTTTCAACTTTGCGATTACTTTTATAGCACCCAGATGATCGCACTCATCGCACTCAACAGATTATAACAAAGTACGATTATAGAATTGCAGAGGAATAACTACCTTTTACGAAATCACTAAGGTAACAGAGAAAAGGTTCAAGGGGTTATCCGTTAAATTAGGGGAGATACTTGCAGTTAAAATTATATTGAACTTTCTGTCGTCTAAAAAGGAGTTCGTTCTAAAAACAAAAATTATATACTCCCCAAAACAATTTTTAAAAAGATTTTGATATTATTATTGTTATTATTTACTTTCGTTTGTTACGAATTTATATATATTACTTAATTTTGCCAGTGCATGATTCAGTAAAACTGTATAATGATAGTACATTTTTGATTTTTAGAAAAAGTCCTTTTTCATGTCAGAGATTGCTTATAATTTTAAACGCAAATATCTCCACTAATTTTATAAAAAATTTACGAAACTTTTCCTAGCGCTTTTATTAAGGGATTGCAAATAATTATTTTAGTGTGAGTTATGACCATTTTATTTATGAAACTTCCGCATTTTGTCTAGGGGTGCACAAAGGTCAAGCAATACGGGTACTAAAATGCAGAGTGATTAAAAATTTGGGATTAAAAACAGTAGAAGCTTTTATAAATTTCCTTAAAAATGCTTGAGGAATTTTAAACATGATTTTCAACAAGCTTGAAATTGATTGTCTTGGTACATCGAACTATAGAGGCTAAGAACATAATAATGCATATATTGTTTTCTAGAAGGTAATCAGGATTTCATCAAAGAATAAAAATGATAAAACCTAAAATTAAATTCATACTGTACTCAAATCATTGGTTAATTTTGGTATGTTTACACGCTTCTTCAATTCAAATTCAGTAACTATTCTGGTACATTATGGCGTTACTATTCGTTTTTCTTTCTCTGTCATGTATCATTGGAAAATTCTGATCTACAAGCAAAAGTTTACAAATTTTTAAAGATATACAGTGCAAAAGACGACACCATAAATATGATACGACATCATTACGAAATCATTTGGTCAGACTAGAAAAACAGACAGCGACAAATGAAAACTGGAATGCCAGGGAAAGATTAAGGAACTCTCTGGAACCTCTGCTCAAAATAATTAAATACATTTTTGAAGACGGAAGAACTTGTTCACAGAAAATGAATTGATAATTCTTCGATAGGAGAAATAATTACAGAAATTCGTGAGATATTTCAGCAGATATGGAATTTGGTAGAAAAACACCCTTTTCCAATGCCGCCTATGCTACTATATTCGAATCATACTGAATACAATCTAGACTACTGCGGAATTGATGAACTGAATTCAAGTTTAAACCAGTTTATTTACAAGTCTTCCTAGTTGCCACATTCAACAAAATCAACACAAATTAATGGGATCTATTAGGAATCTTTACAATTTATCGGGTAATATAATCTGAAAAATCCAAACCACCCAATATTACTTATACTTCAATATTTGTTTAATTAATATTATCTGCGAGAGATGCTTTACAAAACTGAAAATGTTCGAGGATTATTGGAGGGCCGCAGTGGCCTGGTGGTAAGGTCGCGGCTTCGGAACCGGAGGGTTTCAGGCTCGAGACTCGATTCCACCGAAGAACCTTCGTGTGAGGGGGTCTCTTGCACGTTAAATCTGTCAGGCCAAAAGTCCTCCCGTTGGTGTGGTGTGGTGTGATGTTGAGAGGGGGGTGCCAGTTCAGGTGTCGTCCTCGTCATCTGATCTTGGTCCAAAATAACGAGGTCCGTCCCAAAATAGCCCTCGTGTTGCTTTAAGCCGGACGTTAATATAACTAAACTAAACTAAACTAAACTCGAGGATTATTGATACTGTGTGGTAGCTCATTGCACGTTACAAACCCTCTGACATCTGTCAGCAATCTAAGCTTGTTTTTTGCACAACCTCTTTGCATGCGGATGAGGGATGCACATTCACGCCCCTCACAGATAGATCACAGAACAATCATGCCCGAACCGGGTCTTGAACCCGGGAAACTCAGATCACGGCGAAGAAGTGCTATCCCTGTGTTAGACTCTGGACAACGCTCATTTATAATCCATTACTAGTACTTAAAGACCAATCAATCTTAACTTGTCTATTGAATGAGAAGTATGTGATATTGTAGATACCAGTTGTATAAAGAATGAATTTGCTCATGGAAAAGCAAATGTATAATGGTTTAGTTAAATATAGACAAGTGTAGTGTTATTTTTTATTCTGTTAATATCATTGATATATATCGTAGTAACAGCAGACCAGTTCTATTTGAAAGTTAATTTGTATTTTATTTTCCTTTTGCTACTGTTTGATTTGTATTTTTAATTATACATAATAAAATCTGAGTCTTAACAACGTATGTGTATATTTTGTGTTTGTTGTAAAATTGTTTATTGTATTATTATCAAATAAAAGCAACAAATTTTCCTTTACCGAAAAAATCATCAAAATTTCTGTAAAAATTGAAACATTGAGTTAAATGCCTAACAAAAATGTTAGCAAATTTGGGCAGCCGAAACTAATTATACACCGTATCCTATATCTCAATGTAGGCTGAGAATTGATTTTTTATAAAAATGTCTGAAAGTCATTCATGAAATTAAACATCAAAAGAGTTTAAATATCTCGAGAAAATATACAATTCATGTATTATTATTGAGGTATTTCACTGATATTTAAAACTCCATTCACAGTATCAATAAAATTGTTGATTGATATTTTATGGCTACGACGTTTTTGGAAATTTTGTTTACTTTATGGCGAACTTTTCAAGCGAGTACCTTTGTAATAATATATGCTATCGCACGGTTGCCTAAAACGAATTTCTAAGCCAAAATCTAGCGATCAATCGCCGATTAGAAATCATCTGTTCATTATATTAAATAAGACTCAAGTTTTCCTTAGAGCTCACTCCGACACAATTCTACTAGATTTATATAATCAATACATTTCCAGTATTGTTTTGTTTGTTTATAATTATATGTTCTTTTAAAATGAGCTCTATAACTTGTGCTACATTTATATCTATAACTGCAGCTGTACTGATTAAAATGTAAGTTTTATTTTTGGCATATGAGTTAACAAGAGCAAATTGCTTTTGAATAAATTAGTTAATTTTTTTTCAGTTGCGTTCAGAATTGACCAATAAATGAGCACATTAGATGCAGAATTTCTAATAATAAAATGTGACTGGTTGTCGTGACCAAATGCAAACCTTTTTTACTAGATAACGAAAAGAAAAACACAAAAACTAAATTACATATTTTACAGGTATATGATCTGTATTTAATAGTAAAAAATTAAGAAAACCATTTTTTAAAAACGTGAAAACATTTTACATGAATTTTCTAATTTCTGACTGGGTGATCTTGACCTGGTTTTAAACAATTTATTAAAAACATTGTGTATTAAGCAGCATAAATTTTAAATTAATTATTTTATTAACAGTCAATTGATATTTATTTTTTTCCAACCTAATAGAGCAACCAGTAAGAAATTAAAAAAAAATTAATTAAAAATTAAATAGTCTGTTATAAAAAAAATCTAATTTTTAACGCATGGGGAAGTGAATAAAAAACACACTTTGATTTAAAAATTTTAATCTTTAAACTTGAAGAAATTATATAATATTGTACTGTCAATTTATTCAATGTATCAAAAAATTACTTAAGAATGTATTTCAACAAAATAAAAAACTTGATAAGATGCAAATATAAACTCAAATCAGAATTTTTTTTTTTTAAAATTAAGCGTTAAATGGAAAAGAATGACGCATTTAAACAACCTATCATATGCACATTTCCATACATATATACACACACACAAAAAAATGGTTAAACAAAAGCAATTTCAGATAATCATAATTTAGTATCTAAAATAGCTATCGTCAGAATTTGATACTGGTTGTTCACCTCAACGGTTTTGAAATATGACTATATTTTTATTTCAATTACAAATAATTTTTTTAAACTAAGTATTATTTAAAGTTTTTATTTCGAAAATTAGTGATCTATGTTTAATGAGGCTTAAAAAATCTCTATCTTCTCAAAATTTATGATTTAACTCTGATAAAAATAATTAAAAACATTTGTTTTATTTCCTTTTTGCTACTATCTAGCTCCCCAAGTAAAAAAAAAGGACATTTTATAAAATTGTTGAAACTATTTATTTAGTTACAAATATTAGAAAGAAATTCAATATCGAAATCCTATAAATCTGAATCAGGATAATATCTATAAATTTGGATTTTTGAATTCCGTTTTATGAATACATTTAAATTATCTTTCAACTGCCCAACAATAATAAAATAAAGATAAATAATTATAAAAATACAATACATGAAAATGCTACACAGTTTTTAAGTTTTGTTTCTAATTTCATGTTAAAGACATACCATAATTCTAACATTTAACATTTAGTCTGTAAGTTAGAGAAATATTGGAAAAGTTAAATTGTGGTCTTTAAAAAGAATCTTTCTTAAAATGTAATGCAATTACCTAAAATAAATATAATGTAATAACATTGATTTCTAAAGAAACAGTTAAGGTAACGGATAAACATTCTAATTAATCTGTCTGTAATGACTGCGTCAGCAATTTTTTTTTTATAATTTAAAATTTTTATAGACTAATTTAGACTCTTCTAGAAAACTTTTTTGTTTTGCTGCATATTTCCCTAAATTTCTGTCTGTATTTTTATACATTTATTTAATCTCTCCCCATTAAGTACGTCAAAATGTGGAGATTAGTTATCGCCACTCTTATGGATGCAGTTATGTCATGGGGATGAAGGGACGTGACTCCTATGACCTTACTTTTACTTTTTATTATTCAATTTATCCGATTGCCTATGAAAAGAATAGAATGCCCGATTATAACATTACTATATCCTGTTAGATCACAGGTAATAGAAATGTTTCAAAATTGGCTTCGGTTAATTTTCTGAACATGAATAAATACAACAAATCTTCATATCTTGATCATCCATAATGGAAAAAATGCCTGGTTGAAATACTAGTATCAGCAATAAAAAGGATTTGAACTTTACTTTAACAATGAAATTTATTGTTAAAAAATACTCTTTAATATTTTTAAGAAACTATTTAGAAAAAAATTACAGAACAAAAAAAATGAATCATAATTTTATTTACTTATTTTTAAATTTTAAGATAATGCAAAAATTAATTACATGCTGTAAAATGTTCTGAAATCTAAATAAATAAACATTAACCATTTACTTTTTAACTAAGTAAAGTTTGAAAAATACCTCAAGTGAATACAGTTCCACCTTTTAAAGTATGTATAATGTACATGGAAAGTTTGGCACCTCTTGGGCAAACGACATGACCTGAAAATGGCAACATAAGTACTCATATTTTCATCTGTGTTATTATCAGAGATGAAGATTTCTGCTAATTATCTGCTTGATTATTCGTCATAGTCTTGGAACGAATAGTGACAATTAATTCAAGCTTTACTATAATATCTTTGAATTCATTTTTAAGATGAGAGAAAGATCTATAATGTCAAACTACTTTTTTCTTATATAGTTTAATTGAATGGTTTATCTATTATTGAACAATAAAACTTTGTTAGGTTCGACCGAGACATGTTCAAAAGTATTTTCGCTTTATTCTAAAGGATATAAACCTGTAACTTCAGAAAATTCGTGATTCTAAATCAAAATAGTAATTTTAATCATATCCAGCACAATTAATCTAAACTAAATTTACAGCAGTAATTTCATAAAACAAACATTATTTACAATAAAATTAATTATACGGCTTCTAAATAAGTAGACATAATTTTCAAGCTTAACAATTTGACAAACCATAAATAAGTAACAATAGTTTAATAGAATATAAGAAGATATTATTAATAATTAAATGAAATAAACTAGAAAAGAAAGACAGTGAGATTGCAATTGTCAAAAAAGATTTGGTAGTGAATGAAATGGGTTTCGTATTGTTAATTCAGGGTCACGTGAATGTACCTCAAATACGATGACTCAATTCAATTCAGTGATCAATCACGCATCTTACAGAGAGAGGAAAAAAGAGCACGAATTCAGCAATCAATTTAAGATAAGGTGTAGTATGTAGGTGCTTAGTTTTTTTAATCATGTGTCTGCGACATCAAACAAATAAAAGGCTATTCATATATAGAATATATTTAAATTATTTATAGTAAAATGGCCCATCAATAAAGGTAATATTTTGAAAAACTTAATAAAGCATACATTACAATTTAATTAAAATTTGTTAAAATAAAAATATGGAAAAATTAATTATTCAAATTTTTACAACTTGGAGGCTATATATATAAATAAATTTATTTTTTTAAAACTAAAAATCAGAGAAAAGAACAGCACACCGAATAAATAAATCTATAGGATATCGTTTATTAAGGTATTACTTGCAAATAGAACTGCTAAATATTCGTTTTTATTTTATTAACGAAAAGCTGCAAAATATTAGCGGATATTATTATTTTTACTAACGAAAGCTGCAAAATATAATTTTAGAGAGTATGTATTATCTACATTTTGTTTAAAATTATTCCAAAATGTTATATGCCCATATTAAACGTTTTAGTATTTATTTTGCAATATGATGAAATTGGCCAACATTTAATTTTAGCAAAGTTTTGATATGTATTAAGAAACTAATATAATTTCTATTTCTAGAAAAAAATAAAAACTTTATTTCGAAATAAAATCTTTTTTTCATTCAATGGTTTTATTCAACAGAACTTTTTTGTTTAGATATTTGCATAGTATCCAAAGAAGAAAACTATACATTTATATATATTCATTGATTCCATTCTAAATTAGCTACTATTATTAATACCTATAAAAAAATCTCTAATAGATCTAAATGTCGATAGGATTTTAAGAATTCAGAGAATACGCATAAGCCCTCTTTCTTTTATCCAGAAACCAGAACTATGTATAATATGTACTCTCTCTCCAAGACTTAGTGCTTAATAAATTCTTTCTTTAATATCAGATAAATAGCCTACATTATACGCAGTTAACAACATGATAGAAAATTAAGCTCTTTCCATTTTTAGCTGTTATTCGAATCTTTAAAAAATGTCAGGACACGATTGAATGAGCGTTCAGTAGAGCAGATGAAATTTAAACATATTTAGACGTGGAACTGTTCCCTAAGCATGTGTTAGATAACATCTTATGTCTAACTACATTTGGAATTGCCCTTAACTACGAATTTATTCCAGGAATTATGATAACTACTGTAAAAAAATCCGTGTACTAATATGTCAATCAGAATGCAAAAATAAAAGTCGATAAATTAGACATAAAAAAAAGAAGAAATTTATTTTAAATTAATTATTAATTACATTAATCACCAGTTATTATTTTATTTTACTAAATATCTTATTTTATAATTTAAAAAAAATATTTGAAATCAAACTGATTTTCTCAATTAGGTATTAACTTACATTTGACAGAAGAAGGTAATCCCGAAACTAGATGTTAACCATTTGAGGTCAAAACTCTTTGCTTAAGATAGCTGGAATAAATGCAATTATTTACAACAGAATACCAGTAAAAAATTCCAAGCATTAGACTAAATTTGATTATTTTCTTAAATTATTGAAAGAAGCGTAATAACAAACTATGACCATGTTGGTCTGCTTCTTGGCCAAGTACACAGCTTGATCTTGGTGTCCCGGGTTCGAGTCCTAGTGCGGGCATGGTTGTTTTTTACCCTATGTTTTATCTTCAAGGTGAAAGAGCCTCACCCCCCCCCCCCCCCCGCCTGACGGGATTGTGCAAGCGAGTGTATGAGTGTCACCTTCCTATGAGCTAGAGGTCAGACTTCTGCCCTGTAACGACCAAGGGCCATTACCATCAGAGGCTACTGTGCAAAAATTAGGCTTAAAATCGCTGATTTTCTCTGCGTTCTTGTCTACCGCGTTATAAGTAAAAACAGTAACACGATCATCTTGTAAATATAAGAGCAGCAAATTTTCTAAGCTGACTGCCGCGATGTTATGAGAAAATCCTTTTTTGACACAAAATAATTATTCCCTAGAATGATTAATTGCAATTAACATTTATGTTACTGGTAATCAATTCATGCTATTATTTTATCCCAAGTACTCCCCCCTTTTCTCTTTCAATTCTATCATCCATTTCTTGCTGTTGTACATACATTGTAATAAAAAATATCCCCCTCCACACCACAATTTGTGATGGGTGAAAGGGTTGACGGAAATATAGTGACAAAATGAAAGCCTTAATTTAATTACCTAATTTAATACCCTAATTTAATCTAAATTCTAATTGATTTTCCATTTTTTAAAGTCTTAAATTAGTTTATATTTATTTTAAAATTTTCTCTCATATCTTAATTCACATTGTACTTTTTTTATTTAATTAATTCTAAACCCAATTTAAAAAAAATGATGATTATGCATTTCTTGCAGAGCATGCTCAAGGATAAAAATTCTTAAGCCCGTGGCATTCCTTCCTTCCAAGAGACATAAGATTCACTATCTTGAATCCACACGTGTCAAAAAATTGCGATTAGACTCAATAAAATCACCAAGGGAAAACTTTCTCACACTTTTTTTTTTCTTGTACCCTGGTGCGAAGAAATAGCATTTTCACTAGTTATCCCGAGTATAGACCACACCCTCCTGTGGAAAAATAAATTCAAGAAATTCTAAAATTTTCTCCGTATCGGCCTAACATCAGGGAATACATACACACGCAAGCACACACACACGTTATTACTATTAAAATTAATCTGCATTAATTCAAAAATCATTTTTTAAAAATATCTCCTCATTTAATTATAATAATAATTTAAAATATGCATTATTTGTTTTTATGAAATAAAAATATATTATTCAAATTTAATTCAGACAAAAACGGAGTTATATATGAGCGATCCCCAAATACCACAAGTATCATCCTCAGTTAGGTTGTAACAGTTGACAATAACAACAAAACCTCTTTTAGGAGAATAGTGTTAAAATAGTGTCTCCTGTTTTTTATATTCTTGTTGGGATAAAACACACACAAAAAAATAAAGTAAATCCTTTTATAAATCCTAAATATCAGATCTTGGTATTTCTAAAACATTTAGTTTTAATAAATCAACATTCTTCAACTTTAAAAAAAAACATATTTCAAGATCGTTCTTTAAAAGATTCTATTATTTTTTTTATATAATAACTAAATTTGAAATTTTCAGAAATATGTATATTTAAAACTATAAATTGAAAGATTTACTGATAACTGAGCACAAAATAACAATACATGAAAAAATTTTATGTGCTCGATAAATCATTAAAAATTGAATTACGTTCATCCAACATCTTCCATTCCCGATTCCTTCCTTTCTAGTGTTTTTTTTTAATTCACCCATTCGTCTCTCATCATCAGTGCTCTAAGCAATACGCGCTCTCGGGGGGGGGGGATTCACAGAAAGAATACCAAGTAATTGTTCCTATGGTAGACTAGACTTTTTTAAACACTCAGGTTTATTTGTTAGCCTAATTATTTTAATGCTATTTATCTTGTCTTTAAAGCTCTGCAAAATCCATTTTGATAGCCTCTTTGAACTTGAATTAAAAAAAAATGTTTCAGTTAAATACATATTTATATTTTGAGGACAATTATTGAATTCTTTACTTATTTGACTATAGATCCTTTTGAAAATGCTATACTCTATAAAAATAGTAAAAAACAGAGCTGTATCAAAGTAGATGAAGTCGCAATAAAAACTCGATTCATCTGTCTCTCGG
>JAPMOQ010047149.1:0-26779 GCA_026543055.1 Argiope trifasciata | reverse complement strand
TCATTTTCATATAGATACAAGCACTTGGAAACCATTTTGGTTCTGCTACTTTAAAATTTGAACCCTTTGTTCTTCATGTGCAATGTTCTACAGTAGAAGCAGCCCAAAAACTTGTAATATATATTATTTTTAATTATTTTATTTGATATTTTTTTGTATAAGATTTAAAAAAAAAAATTTTACCTTAGTATTGTTGATGTATTGTAAATGTATTGTTGAAAGATGAAATAATTATATATATATATAATGATCTATTAATGATTATTATTCAATAAATAAAATTTCTTTATACAGTGCTCATTATATAATTATCTACTCTTGTTTACTTTTGAATTTCTTATAATGTATATTTTTCTCTCACAATTCCAGCACACTGCCAGTATAGAATCTGGTTTTCGTAACTCTGGTATGAGTATAAGCAAAAAAGGAAAAATAATATCAGTAAGTATATTTTTGTTTTTGAGTTTTATTTTATGGATTTCAAGTATTTAATTTTTTTCTTCTTTTTATTATTCAGAGTGTTTGATTATTTACTGTCTTTGTCAACAGCTTTTATAGCTGCTAGATTTAAAAGTAGTCTAGCATTATTATTTAAATTTATGCTAATAATTTGAATTTGGAGTTCTACATTAAATCAATTTTTAATTTCTGAGCATTAAGAATTGTTATTTTGGTGAGAAACAATGAATAGCATTGGAATTAAAAAAAAATCCTAATAAAATATTTTGAAATCATGTGTTTTTTTTTTTTTTAAATAATAACTAACACAATAATTTTTAGAAAGTAGTGAACTTTCTTAGAATATTTCGTATTCAGTTACCTCAATAATTCAAGGTTTACTGACGTAACCCTGAATATTTCCTAACTAGAAGAAATAAATTGGATGTAGTCCATTGTGATGTACTTTGTAAGAATTATTCACTGCTAATTCTCAAAAATTCTTATTAAATGAAAATTACTTAAACTTGAGTTTAAAACAATTTGAGGTGTATTTCAGTTTTAAATAGTATAAGAATAAAAGATGTAAGGTTTGAAAAAAAAATTTAATATTTCTTATAATACAAATTAATACTAGAAAATATAAATTTTATATTTAGTAAATAAAATATTTATATCGGCAGAAAAACTTTTTTTTTTTTAATTTGAGCATTTATTATGCGTTCTTTTCTGTATAAATATAATTGTTTGTTGAAAAGTTGAATAGTAAGACACCATTTATTTATTTCATCTTTACATATTAATTGCATTTTTATCTTATTTCACCATTGTTCTGCTCCATTCAAAACTATTGTAACAATATTTTTTTTTTTTTTTACAATACTGAAAATCAAAAGATTTGGTATTTATGATTCAAATGATATTATTTGCATCCAGACTTATAAATACAAGGAAATTTTCTTAAAATAAAAAAATTGCAAAAGAAAAGTTAAAAGTAAAAACATATATTATGAATTGTTCTTTTAAAAAGTGGGGTAGAGTTTAAAAAAATTAGAAAAGAAAAAGAAAGAATACTTATTCTAGATATTTTGAAAAAAAATGGGTGAGCAAAAGTTACAATCTCAAACCAATGAAAAAATTAAGTTAAAGAAATTCATTGCAGTTGAATTAAATGATTCAAAATCTAAATATTTAAACTGGAGACAATTTTTATACTCAAGAAGTTTGAATAATGTTATAGAAAAGGCAGATAAAAATAAAAGGGATTTTTATTGCTTTGCAAAATCAAATTTGGTTTTATGATAACTTAAAATATTTTAATGCTTATTTTGCTTCCATTTTATTTATTTAATTGTAAATAGAGATTTGTTACTATATATCTATCAATTGTATATCACCCTTCATTCTTCCAAGGATAAATCTTAAGATGGTGATTCTTGTACGGTTAATGCTTTTTTTTTAAATGAATTTTTCAGTCAAATTGTGAAGTAAACATTCAATCGTTGTTTGTGCGAAATTAACATTTTTGATTAGTTTGAAATCTAAAAAAGAGAATTATTGAAATCTAAATAATAATAATGTATAAATTAACTTGAAATTTTATTTTGAGGCACATTGTAAATGCACTTGTATTATGATTTCATACTGAACTTTGAAAGCTTTGGCTTACTGGCTACGAAATGAGCATTACAAGTGTCATTGTCTTTCACTTGAGCATCTTTTAAATAATGAGGAAGAAGTTAATAACAAATTCGAATACTTCTTGTGAAAATATTTTACTTAAATTTTTATTTTAATGTCTGAACTATGAAATTTTATGTTAAAAAAGATTCGAGCTACCATTTCTTGAAACTGCAAATTTTTTTTTCTATTAAAAAAACAAGAGGTATGCTATACTCTTCCAGTTCATATAATGATAAAAATTGCATATATATAAATGATAAAAATTGCATATATATAAATGATATAAATTGATTTATTATGTTGGACAATTAAAGACATTACTTTTTTTTATAACAAATATATTTCATTTCAAAATTAATGTTTTAAAAGCTCAATAATTTCCTTATTAAATTAGTACTAAATTTTTAACTATGAATTGTACTTTTTTTGTATTACTTTGTTCCAATTTTTTGAAATATATGTAAAATGTTGGTTCACTGCAATAAGAGACATGATTAAAGGTTTGTGGAAAATCACATACAAATTGTCTTAACATTAAATTCAGTACCAATGGAAAATATTATTGTACCAATGTTATTTTGCACATTATGAACATGCATGTAAAATATTATAATAAAAATTTTACATTTTGAAAAAAATATATTAAAAAATTTTTGGAATCACTCTTTTATTAACATTTTTTTTTTTTTCATTCCCATTTGTCACCTTTGGAAAATGTTGAACTGTCCCTTTAACAAGCCTTAAATATAGATAATGATAATGAGAAAAAAAAAATGAATTTAGACTTTTAACAATGTAAAAATTTTAGCATAACCCTTTAGCATAAAATTTTGCCCTTTAAAATGTTGTAAAGATAATTACATAATTTAAACTTGAAAGAAAAGAATAAGAGCTCCAAAGTGTGCATTTCTATGCTTTACATACTTGTGCCAAATTTGTTAACAGAAGGCTGAAAGGTCTATTTTATAAATTTGAGACTTACATCTTTATTAATTTAAAATATTTAAAAATGGCAATTTTTCTATTTGAGGCATAATTTTTCCTTATATATATTTTTTATTATTTCTGATTACATATGATTTTATCACTACCATAATTTTAATAATAAAGGCACTTTTAAATTCTGTGTAAATATTTGTGATATTATTTATTACATGTCTATTAAATTATTAAATAATTTCAGTGAGTTTGTTAAAAATATTTTGTGTGCCAAAATCTAAAGAAAATGGACTGCATTGAAGCACTTTTACATCTAAATTAATCTGAATCTAAATTTATATGTCTAATTATGAACGATTTTTTTGTCTCTTCTGTAAGAGCATGTATATGTTTAAAGATACATACACTACTAGTCAAAAGCATTGCAAATTTGAGAATTTTCACTTGTTTCAAGTATAAGCCCCCCCCCCCAAAAAAGTAATACATTTTTTATTAAAGTGATATTTTCTAATATAAATGTGATGGAGAGATTTCAAATTATTCTATCATCCATTGTAAAGCAAAAATCTGCAATAATTGGTCATCATGTTAGTTTACTATAAAATTGCTCCAACTGTAAAGGATTTCGCTGTTGTTTGTTGCGCTTCATTGGTACAATAGCAGTGTAATAAAAGACAAACATTCTGAAAACTAAAACTAGGCTTTAATCAATTAGAATGCAACGCTAGCAACCGATTGATTTAAATAATACACAGTTATGCCAAAAGTCGTGACATAAATATGTGTTGCCATACAAAGATTATAAAATAATATATATATATCACTACAAGCAGGGAGTCGACAGTTTTGTGCCTTATAAAGAGACTCAAAACTAAATGAATTGTAGATAAAAAGCCTAGAAGTGGTTATACGAGGCTATCTTCTAAACATACTGATACTGCATTGATATGCTGTAAAAATATTGTTAATTCTGCTACACTTACAAGAAAATGGAATGAGTCCATGTTCGTCATTACTAGTCCCAGAACATTTTGCAGGTGGCTCTGTGAACCTGGTTACGAGGTACAAGTGCTTTGAGAAAAAACAATTGAAGCAGGTCATAGTGCAAAAAAATTGGAGCATTTCGGAATGGAGACAAGTTGTATTCAGCCATAAAAGTCGTTTTTAAATCTGACAAGCTTGACCATGTTTGGCATAAAGATAAGGAGAGCATGAGATCAGAATGCCTGGTTGATACATCAAAACATCCAGAAAGCTTAATGGTGCGTGGTAGCATATCATATCAGTCAACTGGATGACTTCATTTTATACAAGAAACCATAAATAGTGGCAAGTATGATGGTGTGTTGAAGGATAAATTGTTTCGTAGTGCTGATGATATGTTTTGAATTCAGAAATTTATATTTCAGTAAGATCTAGTACCCTGCCATTCATAGAAAAATATAAGAAAACTATGATTAATTTTAAACTTCATTTCAGTTCAGTTCTGAGCTTTATATCGAAAAATTCATTATTTTAGGTTAAGTCTGCATTTGCAAGATATGGTATTAATGTTCTTGCTTAGCCAGTGAGCTTGTCAGATTGAAACTCTAATGAGAATTTATGGAGTATAATGAGAAAGAAAATATTTGAGAATAATTCAAGAACAAAAGGATAACTTCAAGAAACAATAATTAGTGTTTGGCACCAGGAAGTACTGAAATAAGTGTTACAAAACCTTGTGGATTCCATGCTTAACAAAGTGGCTGTTGTTAAAGAAGCCAGAGGCTACCCACCCAGATATTAAATGCTTTAAGCTAACTTGAACTCTTTTCTTTTGAATATATTAATTTAAAAGCAATTGATATAGATTGTATAGAATGTAAATAAAAATTTTGATATAACTTGAATTTTGGTATTTCTGTAAGTGTAATTTAATATCAGTAATTCACTATAATATAGAGATTTGTATGATTCATTTATGACTTCAAATTTTATTTTATTAGGCTATAAGAAGTACTCTATCTTTAGAAGTACCCTTATCATGTGATGGACATGTACTTGTGTCTAACGAGGTAATTTATTGAATGTTTCAAAAGTGTGGGTTTGAGTAATTAAATATTTTGAATATGTTAAAAATATTCAGAATTAGTAAAATATTCTATTTAATAAAACAGTATTCTTAATTTTTTTACCATTATTTTTGCTAGTTTAAATTTAAAACTGTTTAAGTGTTGGAAGTTAATTGTGAATTTAATATTAATTACACTTGGCATTAAAAATAACTAATTGTGTGAACTATAAACTGTTCAGAATCTACTTGCTATATTAACCATTGAGATTTATTAAAAACTATCTTGTTTAGAATTGCTTAAAATTAGAATCTTTTTTCTTATACAAATATAAATATTATCCAACTATACATTTACCTTAAAAAATTTCACATGCTCATTTACATTTGTTTTAAAAATAATAAATGAATAATATGCAAACTGTTTAGTAGATTTTAATGGAATGCAGTTGAACTAACTTTCTTAGTTGATTTTTATTGTAACTGAATATAGTATTTTTTTAAGAATAAAGCAAGTAATGAAAGATTTAGGCGATCAACATTTTTTTTTTTTTCATCTGAAAAATTATATATATACCATTGAATATTGGAGCTAAAACAAGCTATTAATTTTTTTTTTTTTAACTATGAAACAGGAGAGAGAAATTTTGCTGAGTTTTTTCCTATATAACTTGCATACTTTGCTACTTTAATCACTATCCCTCTTCTTTAGTGTGCTATTACTAAAGTTTAGCAAGTTTTGTCTGGAGTCTGTCTGATTACATTTTAATTAGGCATATATTAAATGGTTATTTTTGAGTTATTTTTGTTATTTTAATAAGATAATAAATTTCGATTATCTTTTACGTTGGATTTATATTTTGCTGTGGAAACCTTATCTCTCCTCCCGCCCCACCTTATTTTGCATATCAGTATTTTTTAAAAAAATCTACTAGAATGAAAAGAATTCCTCTTCTCGTAAAGTTTCTTTTCCCTTTGTGAAATTATTATTATTATTTTGAGAATTCAAAGTTTTGTATAAGAATTATTTTTAATCGAAATATCTTTTGTTTCATATTGTACAGAATCTGTTTTGCATTAATGTCGAGATAATTTGCATTTGTAATCCTTATTTTTTGTCATGTTATCTATAAATTTTATCTTTTATTTAAATCCAGCTATTAATTTTTATAATCTGTCATTAATATTTTTTTATTTTTTCACTCAGTGAAATTGTTTTTTATATTTTAATTTCCTTTTTAGCTCTAAAAATATCAATGGGGAAATAATGAACAATATTTTTAACTATGTCTTAATAATGATTTTCCTTACAATTTCTAGTATATATCGTATATTGTGAATATATGCAATGAGAAAATGAAAGAGAACTGGTTAAGAATAGAGAGGTAAATTTTATCTTTGTTTAATTTATTAAAGAATTTATTTTCCTTTCAGTTAAAAAAAAAATTTTTTTTAATGCTTTGGAATTATCAAACATTTTTTTCATTATTGTCCAACCAATGAATCATCTTAATGTTAAAAATAGCATGTCTTCCATAAGAAATCAATTTTTATTTTATATCTAAATAAAAAAAAAGTAACTCGAATGTACTTTGTACTTTAGCAACATATGATCAGCTATCAATTACATACATTTGTTGACTTTTAATATTTTTTCTTTATATTATTGTTATATTTTACTTTCTGATGGGTGTGTGTGTAATTTACTGTTAAATAAATAGTATAATATATTTGCATTTATCCAAATAATTTTAATCTCAAAAAAGTTGGGAGGGATGCAGCTTCTGTGTGATTGAAGGTGCTTCATTCTGAATTTAGAATAAATGTATTTTAAAACATTAATGTAGATGAATATGCAACTTAATTTGAATTTGTTGTTTTCTGATAATTTTTTTAAAGGTATTGGATTTATATTGAAATTTTTAATAAATGCAAGTAAATACTTTTAGATAAAATTCATGAGGTCACTCTCCCACTTCATAATTACCTTTTTTTTTTTTTGTCTCGGTTGGAGTTCATTTTAAAATGAAAACATACTTAACAGAGGTTTAATATAATAGTGCTATTGATTTGGTTATTTATTTAAATCGAATTCATCCTTAAAATCTAAAGTTTGTACATCATGTTTTTTTTTTTAATGTATTATATATATATTCATTATTTGCAAAAAGTTTCAAGCTTTTGAAAATATTGATTTTTTTATTGAGACGTAATATTGAGCATTGTAAAAATAGAAAATAAAATTTGTAAAAGAAAGAAAAGAAAGACTGTAAAAAGAAATTGATTGATTTAATAAAATGTTTTCTTATTTACTTCTCTGTAGAGTATATAAATCAAAATTTTACAGCTTTTTAAAAAATATATATAATGTTGCATTTTTTTTTTAATTTCATTTTTAATGTTTGATATTTTTTTATCTTGCAGATTTTTTTCTGAACTTAAGAATATTGTTAGCCATTCTAAGGAAACAACAAAAATGAAGCTAAAAGACAAGAAGCAATTAAATCCAAAAGACGAAAAGAAATCTAATGATAAAATCAATTGTCTTGTTGAAGATCATGTATCACCTGATACATTTTTTGATGGTTTTAATCATTTATTAAATAACTCATCTCTGATTTAAAATCCATTCATGAATGGTTGAGCTTATATTTGGATTTTTTTTCCATGTGAATTTCTTTTGTGTAAAGATATATATGTAAGCATTATTTATTGAAGCAGAGTCGTGTTCAAAGATAAAGAAGATGACAGAATTTTCAAGTTTGTTTTATTTCCATCCTGAGAGGCATGATTTTTAGACTAGCAGTGTGGTTAATGCATATCTGCTCACAGTGGGAAATGTGAGCAGATCAGTATAAAAGAGGGAGAAATGAAATTTTGATGGGGATTTCTCTATGTGGACCGATTTAGATAGGGAAATACAAGGATCTTTTAAAATAATTTGCTAAGCTATCAATTTTTTATAGAATGGAATCAGTAAGTAAGAGAATATTTTTAGAATGAAAATATGTGTTGAATTGAGATAAAATTGATATTAGAATTTAAATTATCATTACACATATGTAATGATATAACATGACACACACATATAATTTTTTTTAATATGAAACTGAAAATATATTATTTTTGGAAGAATATTTACAAGCCTGATATCTTTTCATAGCTAGTATTTTAAATGTATCTTAAAAGAAAACTTATTATGAGGAAAGTCATTTAAAACTTATGTATGTGGTGACATCTTAATAAGCCAGTAACAGTCACTAGACACTAGCATTCGCTTTTGTGAAATGGATAAGTTACTGGACTTCAAACCCAAACATCGCAGGTTCGATCCTTGGCGGAATTCAACCTACACATTGGCATAACTCCGCCAACACCACCGTGCCACATGTATCATCAAATGCTAAAATTTACCTACTGCTAGAAATGCTCTGCATGGCCGAACAAAAGAAATTCTGACATGTTTCCTCTTGTTTAATTGCACTGAACTGAGAAATTTGAAGTCTAATTTGTATATCTGCTTTACTAAATAGTAGAATGTTACTTCAAATAAGCTCTAAAAAATATCTTGATCAGATTCACTGCTTTTTCATTCAAAAAAAATATTTCTGCTTTAGATTTCTTTTTAAGAAATTCAAGTATTTATGAAGTACCTAATATATTGTGGATCCTTCATTTGTTATTATTATACCTGATGGTAGAACTTTTAAGTTTACTTAAAATTCTATATCAAAATCCTCACACTGATATTTCCAAATGTTTTGTGCAGAAATTCTAAGTTTATGATACTTATAATTTGGTGTGTTACTCATTTTAATTTTCACAATTGCAGAAACTTTTAGACTTATTGAAAATGAAAATTTTTAATATTTAGATTTATTGCACCATATAATATCTTGGTGTCTTTTTTGTTTCAGCTTTCTTTTATATGGCTTAGAAAGCTTCAATCAGAACTTGAAATCTTTATCTTAAAATGGTTTTTAAGTTTTTTTGACATACTTGATTGATTGATTCTTGATTCTAAACAAGATTGATTTCACTTTTATAGAAAGTAATTTTGGGGAACTTTTATTTATTTTCCTTTATCCTATTAGGTAAGAGCTGATAAAACTAATCTTATAAGTTGCAATTGAAATTGCCAGAATTGTTCTTTTTATAAATTTTATATTGCAGTAATAATTTTTCAGATTTTACTATTTTTCATTTGCTACACTTTTTTAAAAAGTAATATGGTATTTTTGTATTTCCCTAGAAAACTGAAGATACACATATCAACATCTATAAGGTCTTTAGCTTCTATTGAACCAAATTTTTTTCTTACTGTTTGCAAGAAGCTGCATTTACAAAAAATTATTGCTTTTTCTGAACTGAACAAGTTTTAAAGAAAAAGCTTTGAAAGGCAGGTTTAATCTTAATCCTGCCTTGATTGTTTTTAAATATTTGGTTATTTCTTTAAAGAACAAACATTAGCTAATCTTTAATATTATCTGTATGGTATTCTCTGTTTGTGTCATCATTTTTGTATTTAATAATTTTGTCTGAGATATTCTGTTGGAGTTTTGGAGGAAATTGATGTTTCCTGTCATTTATGTTTCATTAAAACTTAGCTTCAAACCTTTTTAGTTTATTGAACTCAGGTGCTTTTCAATATCTTTGAACACTATGAATTTTATATTACTGTATTCAAGTCCAGAGAAGAACTCAGATGTTCAGTAGGTCCTTGAATAATAATTTTTTTAAAAGAAAAGAGAAAAACCAATTTATGACTTGGTTTTGCCTTGAGAGTATGGATGTATTTGTAAAGTGGGCATTGAGTAGTAGTTATAAATCTGTATCTAATTGGTCAAGTGGTTAGCAGTGAGAGCACTTGTATTGTAATTTTGGAACCCTCTTTGAGTAGTAAATATTATAATAGCTGCAAAATAAGCATGCCTGGCTCTGTATAAGTTTTAGCATTTTTTACTTAAGCATCTGTAAATTAAGAAATTAAATTGATGAAGAAAGTAACTTAGCATTTGAGGGGTGTGAAAATATTTAAGTTTATCATTTGTATATCTGAAATATACATATTTTTAGCACCTGAATTTTCTTTAAAAGGTCCTTAAATTTTTTTCTAAATTGAGAGTGGAAACTCTATCAGCTATATATTCTTAATTAATTTTTCCTTGTTATTGATGACATCAGCATTCTCTTTTATTCTTGTGGTTAATTAACCAATTATCTTTCTGAAACTTGTGGTACATAAAGTCGCGCTATGTTCTATCTGATATCGGGATGAAGGAAGTCTAACATTTCAGTGAGTTTCAGTTGAGCTGCCATCAGATGGTATGAGTGGTGGCTGTCTTAGTTTTCCATCTAGACAGAGCAAAGTAGTCTGTACTGATGAACTCTGGTGATACTAGCAGTGAGAAGGATTTCTCATTTTCCAGATTCTTGAGAACATGCCACTATGCGACATAGGCATGATGAAATCCCCATTAGAGTGATTTGCATTTATGCTTCCTCCAGTGACACAGAATGGATGGAAATAAATATCATTATAGACATGCTAAGCATAGTGATTTGTAATTAACAAATTTTCTTGTTTTTAAGACCTTAGATAATAAATTATTAATTTTTAATATGGAACTGGAGAGCCACATCTTTCCATCAAAAGAGTATGAGGTTCCGACCCCTGGGATATACACATGCATTGCATGGAAATTCCTCTGGCATGAGCACACGCTTAAACCGCATCTTGGGGAATGCAGGATCATCACATTTCCTGTGTTTTCGGCAGAGGTTTGATACACTGTAATAATTGTTCTGGATGTGATAAGATATCGCAAAAACTATCAATGGTCCAAGAACCCTGGTTGGTAGAGCGTCAGTCTCGTAACCGAAAGGTAACTAGTTCTGTCCTCGTCTCGTTCAAAGACCGCCGTGTTGGCTAATGGCAGTTTGGGAGCGTTAAATATGTCGTGACTGCGAAGTCCTCCAAGTTCCCATAACAAATTATACATCTGCGGGTACTGTATTAGGAATGAGTCGGTCTCTAATTAGGATCTAAATTCTGGCTTGCAAATGGATGAATGAGTTCTACCGCCCCCCCCCTAAAAAGGGTTGTGTCGTGTGTGTTCAAGCAAAATCGTACTTTCACTTTAACGGTGCTCGTTAACAACGAAAGGCGTACACTTCTACCTTAATTCGAAAAAGTTACGCTCATTCGGGCTTGGTATGACCAAGTGGCATTAGACCCACCACCACCCATAACATATTTGAAAGAGCCGGATTTTAAAGCTGATACAGTTGCTCAAATACTTGTTTTAAATGCAGTTTATTTCCTATTTGATGCTATTAGTACATCATCAAAATACATCACACAGTTGAAAAATCCAAGTTGGACAGATAGCGTATAAAGTTGACTGGTTTCATACGCCGAAGGGTATAAAAACACATTCGTAAAGATTAAATGGATTTGTAATAATTGTTTTTGATATGTCAGCTGGATTAACTGGAATTTGATGATAAGCTCTCATCAAATCTAGGGTGGGAAAAAAAAATTTATTGAAAAAGTTTGCTTGAAATCTTTGATATGAGGTAGATACTTGCCAGGAATGGTAATTGTATTCAAGCGACAGTAGTCTC
This sequence comes from Argiope trifasciata, assembly GCA_026543055.1. Taxonomy (NCBI): domain Eukaryota; kingdom Metazoa; phylum Arthropoda; class Arachnida; order Araneae; family Araneidae; genus Argiope; species Argiope trifasciata. The sequence goes on along the minus strand of JAPMOQ010047149.1, from coordinate 15,042 downwards.
AACTTGGTCTCCATGCGCTCTTAAACCTTTTTACTGTATGTAGAGGACTTGTCCAAAGGCTGTCAGAAGGACATGCTGTTCTTTGAGACATTAAAAAAATTAAATTGTAATGTGTATTTTAAATAATTCGGGGGATCAATAACAGGATCTCCGAAATACTGATTGGATAGTTGTTTCGATAAAGTGATGAATTTTAATTGGCTTATTGTTTTTTGTTGGTTGAAATGGATTTCTGAGTTCCAGGAACTGCAATAGAACTCTAAATCATTCTAAGCAATATTGATATATCAGAAGTTAGTGTATTCAAGTTAGTGATTTTGCTTTCCATAGTTAATTTAGTTACATCAATCAAACAGCCACTTCATCAAGCAAAAGATTACATTTTTTCGTTAATGTCAATTATTGGTTGGTTAACATTCCCAATTATGAAGGAAATTATGTTAATTAATCAACGCCAGTTCAATTATTATCAAACCTTTACTTTCTCAGGTAAAAATTTTATGCAAATTCGTCTGGAGTCATGTGCTTTTAACCAAAAGATATTTTTGTAATATTAGGAGAAATAAAGAGTAACTCCTTTGAAGAATCGGCTTTAGGAGTATAATATTTGGGTAAAACTGATATGTCTGCCTAGAATCCACCAAAAATTTTAATTGACTAATTTGATGGACCAACATGATTTAACCCCTCAGGGGCTCACCTACTATAGGTGAGTACGGGTGTCTCAATCCCGAGGTACCCAGGAATCTAAACCCTCTCTATTTATTCTCCTCTCCACTATCTACTGTTTGCTTAATCCTTCCATCCCTCGAGGGTAGGCGAGGGAGCTCTCCATGAGAAGCTGTTACCGCTCTGTTTGCTTTCTGCTTCTCATAGATAGCAAATACCCCACGTGTTTGCCGTGCGTGGCGACCCAGTTGACGGGTGGTGCACTGTGGTCCCTGGTGTATCAATCGGCCGGTACCTAGTCACCTGAGTGACTAGTCTGCTAGGGATCAAGCGAAGGGGTTACTTCTTGGGCTTGGCGTTAAGGGTGGTCACCGTCCCCGGGGGAAACTGAGCGTATAGGTTCTGACTAGCCGAGGCTGAGAATGGCCAGAACCGGTGGCTGCCTTCCCTTGTTGGGCTCTGTGGTGGGTGGTGCCATCGGGCCCGAATTTCTATCAATGTCGCATGGGGAAATCCAAGCGCTCTCCCTTCAGTGGACAGCTTTCTGTACCAACACAAGTTATGAAACCATATGATGAATTCTTTATTGTGAAACGTATTTCTGAAACAAAAGAATCGTTCCATTCGGTATCACCTTTCCTCGTAGAAAAAAAAAAGCAATAACAGGAAATGTAGAAGTAGTATCTGTTCGAAAACTCTGATCAGGTTACCTACTCGTTGAAGTTGCATCAAGACAACAGTCGCATAAAATTTTAAAATTGAAATCAATGTTTACAATTCAAGTTTCTGTGACTCCACATGGTTCCTTGAATTCCTCGAAAGGTGTAATTACCTGCGGGGAAATATTCAATGTCTCTTTCGAGGAAATCGCTGAAAAATTGCAATCTCAAGGAGTGACAAATGTGCGCCGAATTTGTATTAGGCGGGATGGAAAGCTCCTTAACACGTAGCATCTTATTTTAACCTTTAACTGCCCAAAATTGCCAAAGTCTATAAAGGCTGGGTACGTGAAATTACCCGTAAGACCTTATGTTCCGAATCCTCTAAGATGCTTCAATTGTCAGCGTTTTAGTCATTCAAAGGCTAGCTGCCGCGGAACTTTAAACATGGGCCCGTTGTGCAGCAGTTGGCCATGAAAGCAATAAGTGTTCAGTCAAGGAAAAATGTGTGAATTGCAAAGGAGATCATGCTTCTTTCTCCCGTTCATGCTCTGCCTGGAAAACAGAAAAAGATATTTCTGTAAAAATTAAAGAGCAGGTGCCGTTTCCTGAAGCTCGGAGAATTGTCAGAGCTCGTACATCTGCACTTGGAACAAATTATGCTTCTATTGTAAATGGTCCACCAAAATCTGTAGGGATCCAATATGACACAAGGGATTTTAAGGTTGGATCTGATCAGTTTCAATATTTGAATTTGATCAGCCTTTAAATGCTACCCCAACCATAATTACTAAACATACCTGAAAGAAACACAAATCTGCCTCTGCACAATCTCTGGCACTGAAACTATCAAAAAAAGGTCGTTCTCAAAGAGATTTGATGAAAATGTCTTTATCAGTCCGAAGTTCAATCGCTTTGGGATTAGCGACGGAGGGCTTAGTTCATAAGGACTTGACGACCATCTTTGATAACCCCAATAGTCTTGATCACCTTTCCCTCCATCCGTCTGAAGAGGAGGGTTTTACAATGAGCTGTGATGTTCCCCAAAATCAAAGCACTGTTGCTAATGTTTTATCTTCCAACAATATTTCTTAATGAGTACTTTCGTTTCTTGGAACTGTCGTGGTGTGAGATCCAAATTTACTGACGTCAAGTGTATTATCAATCAACAACATCCTTCTTGCTTTGCATTTCAAGAAACATTCTTGAATCCTAACGTTTACTTCAAATTTCGTGGCTACAATATAGTCCGCTTGGTTGCTGACACAGAAACCAATAATTCTGGAGGTTTCTGTATTCTAACCTTTTTCCAACTACACCTCTTAAATTACACACTGAATTACAGGCTGTAGCAGTTCAGATTCATACAAGAACACTTGTCACAGTCTGTTCTATATACTTGCCACCACATGAAGTCATCAATCAGCAACAACTGAATAATCTTGGTGATCAGCTGCCTTCACCATTTTTAATACTCGGAGACTTTAATGGGCATAATACTTTATGAGGTTCAGGAAATACAAACACTCGTGGCCGACAGGTAGAGCAGTTTATTACCGATAACTCTCCCTGTCTGCTTAATAATAATGAGAAGACATATTTTCATGAGGTCACACGCAGTTTCCATCATCTTGACCTTGCCATTTGCTCTCCCGAAATGCTACCATTTCTGAATTTTACGGTCGCAGGTAATCTTCATAACAGTGATCACTTTCCATCGATTGTTTCAAATGCTGATAGAGGCGGTGTGATTTCATGTCCTCCGCGTTTTCCATTCCAGCGGTCAAATTGGACTGCATTCACGCAACTTGCAAAGATAACCGAAATAATGGTAAAAATTTCAGATATCTCGGAATCAGGGCAAAATGTTATTGATTGTATTATTTATGCTGCAAACAATATCATCACAAAATATCTCCCAAGTCTAAGGAAATTTCGGAGACCGTGGTGGAATGACTCTTGCCACGACAGTTACAGACAACAAAAGAAACGATGGAATATTTTTCGTAAGTACCCTACAACAGAAAACCTTATTGCGTTTAAGCGTGCCAGAGCTAATGCTCGCCGCATCCGCCGACAAAGCCAAAGGGAATCTTCGACTCGCTTCGTGCCTTCAATCACATCCTCCACGTCAAGCAAATTGCTTTGGGAAAAAGTAAAAGCTGTAAATGGGATCTACCAAGATATCTCTTTTCCCATGCTAAAGATAGGAAACAGAACGATTGCCCCTCCCCCCATAGATGTTGTTAATACTCTCGGGTATACTTTCGCACAAGTTTCCGCAGCCGATTCATATAACTCTGCTTTGTTGGAATTATCTATAATATGCTTCGCCATTTATCTAGCACTTATCTTTCAAATTTGTTGTATTTATATAACCGCATTTGTGTTGAACAAAAGTTCCCTTCGCAATGGCACGAAGCTATTTTTATTCCCATTGTCAAACCCTGTAAGTATTCTTCTGATCCTCTGAATTACAGACCTATAACACTCACAAGTTGCTTGTGTAAGACATTGGAACATAGGATCAATTCCAGGCTATTTTTTGAATCGGAAAAGTGGGCATGTATTCCACAAATGCAGAGCGGTTTTCGTAGAGGGCGTTCAACATCTGATAACATCGTCCTTCTTGAGACTCAAATCTGCAATGCATTAGTCAGCCGGAATCATCTGGTCTCCATATTTTTTGATGTTCAAAAAGCGTATGATAGAACTTGGCCTTTTTAAATTCTTACAGCTCTTTTAAATTTTGGTTTTAGAGGAAATTTACCAGTTTTTTTTTTAATTATATTTTTAAGATCGTTTCGTGTTCGAATGGGCAATATTTATTCAGATTCTTTTATTCAAGCAGAGGGAGTTTCACAGGGTAGCATCCTTAGTGTAACTCTTTTTATGCTTTATTTTAGCCAAATTCTTAATGTTTTACCATCATCAGTTCAAAGTACTTTATATGTGGATGATCTCCTGCCAAGGCAGCAATGGAGCGCCAACAGCAGTTAATAATCTTATTGGCTGGTGTGATGATAATGGACACATGATTTCTCCGGAAAAAAGTCTTTGCATTCGCTTTTGAAGGAAACGAGGTATTCATTTGGATCTTGCAATTTATATTCGAAATGTTGAAATTCCTGTAATTTTAGGAATTCAAATTTTTAGAGATATTTGACCGTAGGCTCACTTTTCCCCCGCATATCTTACATCTGCGCAGGAAATGTGAGAGGTCGTTGAATATTCTCAAGGAACCACTTGGGGAGCAGATCGTACATCTTTGCTTCGAATTTACGAAGCAAGTATTCTTTCACGCATTGATTACGGCTGTATGGTGTACGGGTCTGCAAGGTTTTTCGTTTTACTGAGACTGGATACCATACACCACTCTGCTTTAAAAATTTGTTGAGGAGCATTTCGAACCTCACCAGTGGAGAGTCTATTTGTTGTTTGCCACCATCTTCCTTTAAATTTACGGCGTCAAAAAATATCTGTACAATATTACCTTCGTGCTTTATCAGTCTCTAAACACCCTTTGATACTTCTTATTCGCCTTTCGGAGATTGTATACGGCCCGACCCTCTCACATTCTTCCCTTTTGTGAGAGAATTAAGTTGCTTCTTGATGATTCGGAACTCCATGATGTGAGTATTCAGACATGAGATTTATTTGCATTTCCTCCTTGGGATTTACCTCAGTTTTCCTTTTAAATCCTTTTCATGGATTTGAGAAACCGACAACATCCCCTGTTATTTTTCAAAACCTTTTTTCATTTCATCGCAGTCAGTATTCGACCCACATGCCTGTTTTCACAGATGGTTCTGACTCGGATGGACATGTTGGATTTAGTATCATTACTAGTACAGAAACCATTAGTTATCGTTTGCATACCTTCACTCAGTCTTTTCTACTGAATTAATGGCAATTTTCTTTGCACTACAAACAATTTCTCTTTCTAGTGAGCGGAAATTTTGTATTTACAGCGACAGCACGAGTTCATCGAAAACACTCTCTCATTTTCATGACCAAATTCATCCCGTCGCCCTTGAAATTTTGGATCTTATAAGAATTCTGAAGAATAGGGACTGCGAAATTGTATTCTACTGGATTCGAGTCGTGTTGGGATAACAGGAAATGTTCAGACGGACAACGCTGCGAAAACAGTGTCTTTGTTTATGCAACGCGATGTACCCATCTACGATGAGAAGAAATTATTTATGCGTCGTATTCATGCTATATGGCAGGAATCGTGGAATCAACAAAACGGTAACAAATTACATTCTATGAGGCCCACAAATACATTATGGACAGCTCTTCCAGTGCTTGAGCTCGAAGTCAAATTAACTAGATTCCGCATTGGTCACACTCGTTTAACGCACAGACATCTTTTATTAGGAAATCGAGCTCTTTTATGCTCCAAATGAGAAACGATTTTAACGGTTCTTCCCATTTTAATTGAATGCCCCGATTTTACTCGCTATCTTTTACATTTTTTTTGTTTTAAATGTGTACATGCAGATGCTTGTGGGAGAACGTCCCCACAAAAATCTTTTTTAATTTTTAAAAGCAGTTGGCTTGTATCATCTTATTTAATGCTTCATCTTACCATATATATCGCTTCATCTTACCATATATATCGCTTCATCTTACCATAAATATCGCTAAATTTTAAGAGACATTGCCTAGCAATTTTTTATCAGCTTTTAATTTTACAGATGTTTACATGTAGACATGGTTTTTTCATTCTGACCGTGTGTCTGGCCCTGTATAGTCAGTTCTGGCTCTTGCGCCTATAAATCAAAAATCCAATCCAACATGATTTAATTTATCAGTCGTTCATGGCCAAGGCTAGTGGAAGATCGCTCATTTAGTTTTCTTTAGAATTGAAAGAGCAAGGTAAATAATGACTTTATCGTTTTTGCCAAAATTGGTTTGGTAAAAGCAGATGCCATTTTAAGATCCTTTATATATCTGCAGATAGTCTTGAGAGTGCCTGTTTCTGTAGTTAAACAGCTTGTTTCTTAATTGGCTAACGTGTCTAGTGTATTGAAGTCAGCATGCCAAACAATGTAGTTAACTCAGTGACTTGCTGCTCAACTCGAGCACCAAAAATTGACACTGTATGAATTGAAACTGAACTGTATTACGCGCATCCTTTTTTTTTCCACTCCAGCAGGTGGTGCTTCCTCTGTGCATTTCGGAATACAAGAATGTTAATTTGGAGAACTTTTAATCGCTGCTTTGTGGCAACCAGGGAATTATAGCCTTTGTCGCTCCATATCCCAAAATATTTACATTCAAGATTCAAGACTGAACTGTATTTATGATTTGTGAATTTTATTTTTTTCTGCAATGGATGCCAGACAACCCAAATATACAAAGAAACTAAGATAATTTGGGTGTTTTTCTAGCCCGAGAGTTATTAAGAGTGGTTGGCCAACAGTATCAACAGCCAAAGCCTTCATGCATTGTTAACAATTGAGATCACCTTTGGTTCTTAAGCCTCAATTTTTGCAAGAGTGTAGGAATTTTTGAAGCCTCCCTCTCGGAATGAAATTCATTGAGGGTTTTTTTTTTTTTAATGGTTACCATTGAGTTGTTTCAAGATTTTGTCACTATCAGAATCAATTGCAGAAGAACATAATTAAATTTAGTATTATCAACAATAATTTAGGTCTAGGCAAATTATTCCTCAATCTGTACGAACTATAATATAGAATTAGTCGGCTCTATCCCAGTTAACGGTACGCTCTGTTTTGGCGATTTTTTTGGCGCCATTTCTCGGGCGATATTTATTTTCTCCTTGGCAACTTCACCCTTTCTCTCCCGTTAAAATATGGTAACCTCGTAATTTGCGATGTGATGTCATGATGATGTAATTCTTGTTTCATCCAATTATATTCAAAGTTGTAGGAAGTAAGTTTGAATTTCAAAACTTTCATCTACATTTCAAACTGTTTCAATCTGTGGTGTGGTACAGTTCTGCGTATCTTCAATCGTATTTATTTCAAAATTTTTATTTGTTTAATTTTATAGTATTTAAATTTTTGTAATTTCTGCAAAAGGAGAGAATTAAAAGGCTGCAAAAGGAGAGAATTAAAAAGTAAGTGTTTATGCCTTTGTAGATTTAATGAAAGTGCTTTTTGTCTTCCTAAAATTTTTGTAATTAACGGTCTGCGTGTTAGGCTTAGGTACTTGGCGTGTGCTTCGCGGAGTCGTGTTTCGCCAATAGTCGCCAAAAACAAGATGGCGGACAAGGAGCGTACCGTATATTGGGAATTAACCGAATTAGTCTTTAAAGAAGAAAATGGGGAACTACTTTGATATACCCCCCCAAATCGGAAATTCGGCGGCTTTTTTTTCTTGCCAAGCAAAATACTTTTTTGGCGCCTTTTTTCTCGCTAATTAAAACAAACAGCAACCCTAAAAAGTCCGTAGGGAGTGCCAGATTTGGCGCGTAATTTTTGGGGGTATATCAAAGTTGTACCGAAAATGGTTATTTGATGCTGATAAGAGAAATGTTGGCATTATTACTGATGGAAACTTATTATCTTCAAGCATGTTTGAACTAAGCGACATCAATCGAAATCACTGTAATTCATTAGCTATTAGCTAAATCTTTTAGATTTTTGGAATTAAAAAAAATCAAAATGCCACCAAAATTCTTGCAACATTTGGAGCAAATTTGAAAAAACTGTCAAATAATAGTTAAACAACGTCAAATTTTTAGTATTAAGTCGATGGAAAAATTACAGTTTTTTTCTTGATTTAAAATTTAACATCAGAACTCCAGGACTTTTGATGGTCCTATAGAACTAATGTGAAAGATTTAATAAAAACTAAAATGTTTATAATTCATTCTAATTTTTTAAAGGCAACTTGCATATTGTTTTCATTTGATGCAGAGAGGTTTGAGTGATAAAAGCTTTATTGTATTTTCCAGCTTTTTGCTTGAATTGTTTCAGTGCAGTGTTCTTACTTTAGTCTATGGGAATTTTGATGGATCTTTACTAGCTACTAAGTTTTGAAATAGTGCAGTTGATTTATAAAATCTTTTAACCTTTGTATGTAGAAAAAATTCTTTTTTTTACAGCAAAGAATTTTTGAAGATGGATTAAACCTTTGCAAGATTTTGAAAGCCTTGGATAAAAAGGATAGAAAGCTTTGTTTAACATTAAACAATCAAGTTTCCCATTTTGAAGAAATTTCAGATTACTTCATTTAATCATACATCAAAACAGGAAGCAATGCCCATTTGCTTCTAAGGTCTCCTAATCTGGATGATTGTCCACATATTCGATTTAATAATGACTAAAAAAAATATTTTAACAAACATATAATTTTTTTTATAATTATATATAGCCTATATATAAATCTCGTGAAAAAAATAAGTTGCCTTGTGCATTGCTGGATTAATTTGTTTGTATGAGATGCATTTAGCTATAACATCTTAATAATAGAAAGATCATTACAGACCTTCTTGCCAGGTACAAATATATTTAAAAAAAGTGTACTGCATAATGTTTTTAAAAAAAATTGTTTTCAGCAACATGTCAAAACTTTATGCATTTGGAAAAAAGATAATAAGTTAATTAAATACTTGAAACATAGACATGCTGTATGAGTATTAGTTGAATAAGTCGCTTAACCATATAACTTTTTTGTGCAATTTTAGTTAATGTAATGATTGTTAGTCGCATTCATTCTGAATTATAAATAACTTTCAAAGAATTAATCACATTTTTATATGAATCAGACTTACATAAGTGAATAATATTGAATTCATATTTCTAAATATTACCGTTATGTAATTATCATTATGTTAATTACCATTATGTTTATTATTTTGTGTATTTTAAATGCAAATTCAGAATTACTGATATTTTTATCAATATTTTTCTTAGTTTTGGAAATTTAATTTGCCCTGTCCTTTTCAGATTATTCCTCTTGGAATAGTATTCCAACAGTGTGATGTAAATTTTGAAGCATGTAATAAGTGAAAATATGAAGCATTAATAATTAAATATATCAAGTAAACATTAATTGCAACAGAACAATCAAGTCCAAAAGTTAAAAATAAAAATTTTATGTTGGTGTAGACATCTTTTGTACCCCAGGAATACTGACTTCATAAATCTCTTTAACATTATTTGTACTGCCATTTTGCTGATATATTTAAAGCTATTAAAAAAACTGTCCTTTTCATCAGTTAAAAATTTTTTAAAAAATCTTTTTTACTTTTGAAATCTTATTATAATTAATGAAATGGAGAAAGACTAATTACTATTAATTGACACTTATAAAAAAGTAAAAATGTTTTTATTTATATTAAACATACAAAAAAAATGCTTGAAAATTAGCTTTTCTTTTAATAAAAAAATTGGCATTGATTATTTTAAAAATATACATACAAGGAAAAGAGAAAAAAAAGTCCTATGTTTTTTTTTTCTTTTCTTAATGAGCATTAATTATATATGTATATAATATATATTAAAAAAATAAAAGACAAACTATAAGTAATTAAGAAGAATAGTGCAAAAGAAAATGAATTAATTAATTTGTTGCATGCATAAAAAAACATTAGAAAAATATCACGAATACAAAAGAAATGGGAAACAACAATATATAATTTACATTATGTTCCAGCTTTTAAAGCTCTTGTTCTGTGAATTGTACTACTTAAATCTCTCCCTCTCTCTCTTTTTATGCCTGTCCAAAAATATTAACATGCCTTACCATATTAAGTATATATATATATATATATATAAACTTTGAAGCAATAAATTACATTTCCTTTTTATCATTTTACATAAAGAACTTTTGTTTGTTTAGGAAGTAAACAGCATTGATATTATGTGGATGAATACATGTCAAATTTAGAGATTTTTAATATGGAAAATATTTTGATTTTTTTTTTATTCATCCCTGCTCATAATTTTAAAATGTCAATATTCATTTTGTAAGATAGAGCACATTTGTTTGAAAAAGGAATCAAATTAATTTCAAGTTTGATTAAATACATTCTGAAGCTTCAAGAATCAGATTTCTGAAAATAATATTACAAAAATAATGTAGCATTACATATATAATAATTACTCTTTTTACCACATTGCTAGAGTTTCATTAAAAGATGTGCTATGAGCATCTATCCATTTTAAAAAGTCACCACTTATTTTTTGGCATACTTTACTCAAAGCAATACAATCTGCTTCTGCATAATGACTCTTTGGTGGGCTTTCACCAAAATAATGATAATATAATTTTTCTAGAGAAAATTGAGTTGGTTTAGAATATTCAGTATTTGTTTTTGATGTTTCTGACATACCATTTGTGAAAAGTTGTCTTTTAATTTGAGTTGGGTTAGATTTAGTTGAAATAGTTGTCTGATACTGCCGATTTGGTGTCCATGTTGGATCTTGTTTAAATTTCTTACGAGGTCTTTTTATCGGAGTGGTCTCTGTATTTTTTGATGTTGGTGTTGTAAATTCATTTGGAAAAGGCATCACTTGAGGATAAGCCGATTTCTTTTCTGTCATATTTTCCATCTCTGGCACCTCAAGGGATATAAAAAGATCCAAATCATCTGATAACATTTTATCTGTTTCATCTTCAGATATTGCATTTCTTTTATTTTTAGAGGCATTTTGCTGCATATTTGGTGCAACCTCATGATTCTGCTGTTTTTCATTATTTGGATTAACAGTCATTATTGTTGTGTTTGAAACTATTGAACGAAATGCTTCCAATGTGTCAGCACATAATATTTCAGCATCTAATTCATAGTTTATATGCCTGAGTTCAGCTTGTAGTAGAGGAAAATCATATTTGTTACCATTATGTGCTAATAGGCATAGAGGTCGTCTCAGGCGCCGAAAAAAATATTCTAGTAGTTTTGGAATTGATTCGTCAAACTTTTCCTGCTTTTCAAGAATGTCGTTATATAATCCTGGAAGGGAAAAAAAAAAAAAAAAATGTTGCAGTTTAAATAACATCTTATATTTCTTTTCTAAAATTGCCTAATCTATTTATCACCTATAGGAAACTATTATTTAATTATAAAATAAAAAAGGTAGATATTCAACATTATCACTGAATGGGGAAAAATTACATAGCTAAATTTGGAGTGTTATTTTTTTAAATGGATGAAATAGACTGGAAATATGAAATTCTATGGATTGACCTAACAATTTGAGGTAATGAAATTAAAGCTATAATTTAACACAATATATGGTCAGTTTCAAAGGACAAGTCTTATTTTTTAAATAAGAAATATATGCTGATATATTCTCTGGTAATAATGATTAAAATACTTATATTGTAGAAAAAATAATCAATTTTCTTACTAATAAATATTTAATTATTAAAAAAAGTAATATTATATAAACTTTTTTCTTGAGTTAGACATATTTGGAATTTCATTTTTGTGGTATATAACTTTTTTGTAAGTTCATTGACTTACAATGTAACATTTATATTGTATAAAAAAATATAAAAATCATGTAAAGTCAAGTTTATTTCGTAATCATTAAAGTAGTTTCCTGTTATGCTTTCTCAAGTTTATAACACTGTGCATTTGATTCCTTGAAAAATGTAAAAGAGACATAATATTTGTATATTTAACAATGGTCTGGTATTGATGATGCTGAAGATATATTTCTCCTCTTTTGGGAGGAACCATATATTTTGCTTTAATAGTAGAGTAAAGCAACAAACAAATATTCATAGGACTGAAGTAGTAAGTGTCAAGTATTTGCCGATTTCAGGGGAGTATCCAGGAATTCTTAAAATAAAGGGTCTTAACCTATGAATATAACAGTTGAATAGAATAATGGCATGGCAATGGGAATAAGTGACTGTGCTTAGTCTAAGTTGGACCCTGTCTTTAATTTTCTAATCGGGACCCATGGTAAAAACGTCTTTGATGCCCCCTTTTGATTTGACACTGTACTAATATTTCATTAAATAAGGAAGTATAAAATAAATTTTCTATTCAATGTGGGAGCTCCTGTCTGATGTGGGGACTCGGGCTACTTCCCTGTATGTCCCTGCCTTAATCAAGATCTGATTAAAGGTATTACTTAGGAAAGAATCTTATTGCTTATATATTGGGGGGAGGGAAGACATTTAATGTTTTTGGCTAATACTAAGCAGTTAAAATGCTTTTGTTCATTGAATGGACTTCACTGAATATGGTGCACATAAAATTATTCATAAATTTCCCTTAAATGCTTATACCTAATATCAACCCAAACTTAAATTTATTCAATTACTTGAACTTAACGATCTTATTTTTAAAAAAATCTTTCACATTGTAATTCTATGTACGAACGGAGGTGAATGATGATGATTTTATGGGTTAACGAGGCCCATTTTTGCATTAATGGGAATGCAATCACATATATAAATATGATTTGGACCAAACCAAGCCCATATGTTATTTATTGGGTTGTTCGGAAAGTCATTTCGTTTTTTTTTGTCAAAATGAAAAGAAATTTTCGTTTAATGAATAAATTATTTATTAAATTATAAAATTGCCATTCTGGTCTAATACCTTTTGCCATATTTTTGGTAGTAACATGATTACACGCTCATAAAAGTTTTGGTCTTTGCTGTAAAAAAAACTGATCGAGGTGGTTTTTGGCCTCCTCATTTGAAGGAAAAATTTTGCAAATCAGTTCTGGTACTGATGTACTGTTAACACATCTTCTCCACACATATTGGCTAATTTATTTCTGGCTTGACAGCATTTTTACCTTTTATATAGCAAAAAAGAAAAAAAATGACGAAAATGCTGTTTATTGCTCTCCATATTTAAAAGGGCACCATCCAAAAACTACTGCGAAGAATCAGCTGCACTTTTTCACACTCAAGCCTTGCTATATCAGCTCTTAAAACATAAAATGATTTTGCGGTTTAAGTATGAAATTGGGTGCGAAAAATACAATTAAATCCTCTGTCGGGAAAAAACGAAATTACTTTCCGAACAACCTAATACATAATCCTGACACATTCTTCTTAAGTTGAAAAATAATTATTAGGTCATACCAAATGTCAACGAAAAATAATTATCAGGTCATGGCTAGTACTCTAACAGCTACTCATTGAGAGATCTTTGCTGTTATTTGAATTTCAATAGCATGATGTTCTATACATGATTTTTATAAGACAGGGATTTATTACATAATGATGGTTATACTGTTTGAAAGGAAGTTTCGTACTTTTTACATTGCATGTTCCTTAGCATATAAAAAACTAATTTCTGTATGAGGAAACAGAACATGTTCTTAGATTTTTTTTTTTTCAAATAAATAAACTCAATTATGAGGTAGGGCTTGACTTGTGGGAGATGACTGATCCTGTATACTCAATCTCTGGAGGTGTTGTCACTTTTATTTATAGCACAAATTTTTTGCTTTCAGTTTTGTTATCAACAATAATTTAATATAAGTGTGCAGATATTTCCTTAATCATGAACATTACAGCTTATTTTTTATTGCAAATACAATTGTAGTGAATTTTGTATAGTAAATTAATTGCATTGGTGTAAAGAGATCTTTTAAATCTCAGCAACATTAAAAATGCTTCGAAAATTGCATGCAGACAGTAATCTGAGTATACAAATTGCAGTGATATTAAGACATATACTTCTAAACTATTTTGACTATTAAATATTGATGATACTGCATGAATATAATGAAGATGTTGAATTTTATTGCTGGTTGAAACCAGGTCCCTATACTTGGTGATAGTCTTCATTTGAAATTTGATACAGAGGTTACAGGAAAAAAATACTAAATATCACATCTGTAAGTAGACTAAATGAATAATCATGGGAATCATTAAAAAAAAATGCAAATAGCAGTTTATAGAGAGATTTCCTTTCTTCATATTTTGAAACAAAACTTTATACCACATACAATGGTAAACCATATTCTATTTGTGGGAAATCCAGTACCATCTAAGACCCCCCCCCCCCCAAAAAAAAATAATCCAAAGGCAATTTTTTTTATATCCACAGTACATGATTTGATGACTAATTTCACTAGCTGGTATCTTTTTTTTTGAGTAAGCCATAAATGCAGAAAATGGTGGTATCCCACATATTTTCATTTTCTAAATATAGCTGTAATTAATATACAACATAAAATGATAACTGGTGGTAAAATAAAAGCTAAATTTTTTCTGTCTAAATTTACTTTATTTCTTATGCCATAGAACACTCAATAGATAATTTTAAGATACAATTTCTTTCAAACTCTGAAGATTCTCCCAAAAGGTTTCCAATGATAAATGTTAGAGTAACAATAATATTCAACACATAGCAGGAAAAATTCATGCAAAAATGATTTGGCAGTATTACTAAATGAATTACACCAAGATACCAGAAACATCTTTTTTCATATGATAAGAGCTGTTGTTGAGAATGCAACAGTATGATGATTCAAATTAATTTCAAAAAATAGCATATCCATATTGAATATGGTTTGTTGCATATTTCAAAATGATTTTAAATTTTAAACTAATGCTCCATATTTTAATTTATTTAACAATGTTGTATGCAGTATTGTTACCAGCTGGTAATAAGGTCTCCACATGATCTCCTGCAAACTGTTATGAAGTTTGATAACATTTTGTCTAGTAGTTGTCCTTTCATAGCCATTTAAAGTGGAATTTTACTTTTAAAAATCTAGTATTATCTTTATGAAATAATTTATCCATTCCTAAT
>JAPMOQ010047131.1:647872-667062 GCA_026543055.1 Argiope trifasciata | reverse complement strand
AGCAACGACTTTTGTTGAAATAATGTAAAAAGCATTGTTAGAAAATGGATGCTTTAATTGAAGTGGATTCAACTGTTGAGATTTTCTTTCATATTGAGCTAAGACTTGCTTTTTTCCATTAATACTTTTAATTTACCCTCACCCTAAATTTATTTATTTATATATAGTGTTCAATTTTTCCACCGTTAATAAAATACTTTTTATTCGTCCACTCAAGTTCAAATATATATTTTTCAAACTAGTCCACTTGTTACGTTTTTTGTTTTTCAAAAATTAGGTTTTGAAACAAATTACTACTTTTTAAAATAAGAAATGAGGTTTCGTTTCAGATTTAAAACTCTTTGAAATATCAAATTGTTTCAGAATTGTATTTGAGAAAAAATTCCTTTCCAAGAAACCTTTAAAAAAAAATTTTTTTTTATTTCTGTTGCGGTTGAATATTTTATGAAGAGTCAGTGATAAATGATTTATGAAAATATTTTAGCAATAGATGCGGAAACCTGTTCTTATATGTTTTTTGATTCAACAACATTCATATTCGTATTGAAACACTCCGAAATTTAAATCATAAATGAACCTGGTTTTAAGGAAATGGGGTTATCCATAACTAATGACATGCAAGCGTTAACAGATTATTCAAAATTATAACTGAAAAATAATTTGATATTTTTGAATAAATTTGAATGAAATAAAACTAAGTAAAAGGGTGCGGTCTTGCATAATATATTTGTATTGCTTGTGTGGAAATGTGGGGAAAGGCAACGACCAGCATTTATATAAAATGCATTTATTACTATTTAAGGGAACAAAACACAACTAAACAAACATTTAACACATAAAAAGATACAGAGCGTGAGCTGTACGTCTTACAGTCTCAGGGCCGAAATCTCGTTTCCCACAATGGCGGCGAAGGATCACGTGATTAATCCTGCAACATTGCGTCATACAGGATGTGATCCGAGCAAAGGAATTTTAAGCAATTCCCATACTTGTAAACATAATAAATTTTTGAAAACATTCGACGCTTTTATTTTTACATATTATAAACGTTAACATGGATTAGGCGAAATTTCCCTTTGATAATTCCTGATTTAAATATTTTAAAGTTTTTAAGTTGACTTATTTCCTGTGAATAGAAAATCGGTGAAAAAGTTTCTTTATAAGACAATTGAGCCCAGAGTTCCTAATTTATCTTAATGTTACTACTTACACAGTAGATGTTCAATAAAAGAAACGAGTCAAAAAATTTAAATTTTTATTTAAATAAAATTTTGATCCAACAAAAAGATTTCATATCCTTCCTTTTTATTATAATAGTCGAATCATGATAATATTTATAGAACGAAAAAAGATGTAAAATGCTTTAAAATGAATATATAATATAAAAATTCTATAAACTGAGTAATAAAATGTGATGATAAATTAATGAAAACTTAAGTCAATAAATGGAAATTAAATAAATAAAGATTGAAAATTCAGAAAAAGCATTATTTTAAAACATATATGCGATAAATTTTTGAAATTCTATTTAAGTATACGTTATACAGACGGAAATAAACCGATAAAAGTTGCTGATAGATATTAACATTATTTTCTGTAACTTCAACTCTGTTTTTGGAATAAAAATCACGGCTATCAAAAAATGGCTTTAAATAATATTTTACGAGTAGGAATGCGGGAAAATAAACACAAATCGATCTTTAAGAAAAAATTTCTACAATTTCAAAGGATATCATACTAACATTTTCAAAATATTTGTAAAAATTAAATTTGAAAAAGAAAAAAAAATCTTACATTTTAGCAATTCATTCTGGAGTAACATGAAGAAATAGGGATCGTGAGCGTAATGATTGCAATCAAATGGCTTGAAAATAGAAACAAAATGCTAAATGCAAATTAAATTTTCACTACTTTATTAAATTTAAGGTATCAGGAAAAACTTTGAAATGTTGGATATTTTAAGAACTATTTAAAACTGTGGTTTTTAGATGCATTGTAAATTATAATGCAAAATACATTACCTACAACAAAATTGTTTGGAAATATAATTTATTTAGAGAAATAGGAAAATTTGTGGCTCATTTGAGTGAAATTGAACCAAAACGGTTAATACTCTACGCAAAATGTGAAGGCAGCAATTCTATTTTTCTTTGTACACAAGTTATAGAATAAAATGATGTTTGAAATGAACCAAAATCTTTCAAAACCTTGCGATGCAAAGAAGTGATGGGTAAAACAGTGCGTGTACATGCATCTTTTCCATCCATTCACAACTTCATTTTTCTAAAAACACATATAAATGAAAAAGTATCTCACCCACAATAAAACTTCTGGTACATTTCATTTCTCATAGTATTTAAAAAAAACATGCTGAAATGTTTATGCCAATGCCTCCATTAGTTTTTGAGATGCTATGTTGAAGGGGGAGAATTTTTATGAAAATTAAGGTTTTGAGAAAAGTGAAAGACACGTTTAAGCTAAAAAATAGGTGACTCTGGATGGGATCTTTTTCCTCGAATAGATCATCTGTTTTGGAAAGAGCGAAGTCTGAACTACAAGAAATAACAATAAAAAAATATTCCCCAATGTGGTCAATAACCAATGTTTTGAACGTAGTCGGACAACTTAATTTCGGATGTATTCCTGATTCTGTTCGTGATTAATGTATTCTATACATTAATCACTTTACTATTTCTGCTTTCACTACGTGATTAATGAATCACTCAAATAAGCTGTAGATTTTTGAAAAATATATAAATTCAGCAAATAGTATTTAAATATGAAGAAATTATACTCAAATAGTCACTTCATTTTCTTCAAGATAAGATTCATTGAATTATGAAAGCATTAAAAAAATTTGTGTGAAAAATCAGCTCAAAAATTTTGGATGAAAATTAGTAAAACTAATTTTGAAAGTTTCTTGGTTGCTACAAACCTGTGTTTGTTATTATTCTCAATAGCATTAATTTCGATTTATATATGTTTCGCCTTGATTTCAATGAGAAATATGGGAAATATGAAATCATTTAATATGGAACATTCGATTCATGTTCTTACACATTCTGGCGTGCATAACTTTTTTTTAAAAAAAGTGTACCTGTCTGTTAACTCTGATATTTGCAAAAGATGATTTTTAAGACAAATTTTGTTGAAGCAAAATATATAAGCTTTTTCTTTCAAAAGTGACTTTTGATTGAAAAGTAAAACTGTATTAAAAGTGACAAATATTTTTTTATTCAAAACAGGCAGAAAGACATCAAGATAAAAAAAACTTTAAGAAATAGCATCACTTTTATAATTAAGTAGAATTCCAAGTGCGTTTTTAAGTACACATTAAATTTATATTTCTTCTTCCCATATATATGACAATCTTTCTTATGTTGATATGTTATTTCAGTATTTTTTTTTAAACTAAATTTTTAAAAAAATTTCGATTTATTATTTTTATAAAAGCATTTTTGTTTAATTTCATGCACATATTTAAATAACTAAGGCTCTAAAGCCTTTATATATAAAATAAATAACGAAAACTACTGTGGGTGAAGAGTAATGAATAATGTTTCATATATCACTAAAAATTGATTTCATCAATTTCAAATTTTCAAAAAATTTAGAGATAAATTTCTTTTCTTTTTTTTTTTTTCCTTTCAGTTTTCTTTGAAAAATTTCTTTCAATTTTGAGCTCAAAACTGAAAGATCCTATTGTCATTAAATGTACGAAAGCCCTTAACTTTGGGGTTATCGTGGGACCCTCAATCGTGGGGCCCCGGTGCATAACACCCTCAGATGGGCCGACAGCCTTGTGCGCCATCTGCTGGTAGAATATGAAGTGAAAATTTTAACGATATATATATATTTCCGAAATGCTTTACTCCAATATATAAATAAATTTGAAAAAAAGTCAAAATGAAATAGATCAATTTAATCAATTGCATGTTACTTAAATTAGCAAATTAAGTATTAATTATAATGATTAAATTTTATATTTAATACTAATTAAAAATTTTAATTAACAGCATGATTGAAATAACACATATTTGGAACAAATATTTAAAAATTACAATAACAAACTATTTTTATTCGAAAAATTCGTGGATTATTCGTCTCTAATTTCCCTAGCTTTTCTAGGTTACTAGATTGGCGACAAACTCGGGACTAGAATTCAACCAATGGTTCTCGATGAATGTGCATGTTGTAGCGGCTAATAACGAACTGTCCACTATTTTGCATACAAACAAACGCCTATATCCCTCTAGATTTTTCGCTTTCAAACTCTGAAAATATGTTGTATTTTATTGGTTTAGGATTAGGAGATCCGAAAGATATTACAGTCAAAGGTTTAGAGATTGTAAAAAAAGCTAAACGTGTGTATTTAGAATCGTATACTTCAATTCTAACTGTCGGAAAGGAGAAATTGGTATTGTAAAAAGATGTCATTTTTCATGTATTATTTTTGTTGTTTTAATTAAGTATATTCCATCAAATATTTATATCGTTTACATTTTAAAATTTATAATATGATTTTATTAATTCTCATATATTCTTAATTGGGCCATATTTTTTAACATAATATTCAAAGAAATTACCTATAATTTTTGTATATATTTTTATTTGAAAAATAATTAAATTGATGGAAGTAAGAGTTTTTTATTTCAAATGCTTGTATTTTATTTCAATTTTTAACTATATTTTTCTCAATAGTTTAAAAGATTTTACAAATTTGATCTGCTTTGTTTTCATTAGTTTGTTTCATATAAAAATATAATTTAATAAATATCTTTTAGGAAGAATTTTATGGCAGGGAAGTTATTGTGGCAGATAGAGAGATGGTTGAACAAGATTCAGGTATATCATTTTAAATTTATTTAAGTAAATAAATATATTTTTTATTTCTTGTGCCTATGTAAATTGATAATTCTTTAAATGAGTGATTCTATTTAAATTAATTGATGAGAAAGTGTCGGCTGAAGAATAATGAGTATTATTTACAAGGACTGTTAAAAAGACAATGTTTAGCAATATATCTGTATTTATTACTGAATTCTATGATATATTCTTTTTTGTAATGTTAAGAATTAAATAATATAAATATATGAATCAATTGTGTATTTTTGCTACTCTTAGAGCAATTTATATTTTTATTTGTCCAATGTAATATTTTGCATTGATTTAAATGTTATTGTCAAATATTAATACCTGTACAATTCTTTTAAAAATAGGTTTATTCAATAAATGATTTAATTTTTTTAAGTTAGTATGGTTGCTTATCTTTTAGCTTATTGATGCAGCTAAAATAAGCATATATAAAGAAATATTTTAACCTTTTAAATTGCATCCTTCATTACTGATTTCAGTATCAGTAACATTTTTAAGACTGATCTTGTTTTATTATAATGTGGTATTGTAGCTTGATATCTTTAGTAAGCATTTTTTTTTTCTTTTTAGTAATTAAATCTAATAAGAAATAGCATCACTTTTATAATTAAATTGAATTCCAAGTATATTTTTAATTACATATAATATATTGCATTTCTGTTTTTATTATATTGATATCTTATGTTAATCAATATATTATTCATTCAAAAGAAAGAAAGTAATCAAAGAAACTCTACTACATCCTAACTTTTTGATACCTTTGCTTATTAGTCCTCCCTTTATATTACGATTAGCCTATATTTGAGGGTGCCCCTTGTTTCTCGCCAATTTTGGTAGATGTTTTTCTGAAATTTCATTGTTTTGATTGCCATTCCTGTTTGCATAGTGTTCTGCATGAACAGGAATGGCGCCAAATAAAAATCATCAATATTGCCAAATTGGCACCCTCAAATAGATTTTAACCAATATTTACTATCTGTTAAAAGTCTTTTCATTCCTTTAAATTAGATTCCATTCTTCAGGGTGGAAGAGATGAAGATATTGCTTTTCTTGTAGTTGGAGATCCATTTGGGTAGGAAATGGAATTTAAATCTTATTCTTAAAAATGTTAACTGATTTATTATAGTTTCTTGCCTGTATCTGTGCTTTTCATTATCTAAATTTATTTTTTATATTTATAAAATTCAAACAACTGACTGTTATAAATTAATTTTAATTAATAAATTTATTTAGCATTGAGATGCTAAATATTATAATATAGCTTAAAAAGATGAAATTGTTATCTCACGATTTTGTTCTTTGAAAATTTCTTATTTTAGCTGACGAATAAATTTAGCATTGAAAAAGAATGCATTATGCTTTCAATTGACTGTTTTGTTTGCTTGCATTTTTTTAACCTAAAGGTTAGTAATTTATTATCTTAAAAAAATTTCTGGTATTAAAATAATTTATTAATTTTTTTTAATCTGTCAAAGCTATTACTTTAACAAGTTATGTGATCATATTATGCAAATAGTTCAACAGTTATCTGTTACCACTTATAATACTGCAAAATATTTTTATTCATTTATTTGAGAGATAAGAGAATTCTTTTCTCATATATTATATCAGTGAAACATTTACTACCTTCAAAAATGTGACATAATTGTAAAATAAAGAAGGTTCTTGAATTTACATCATTGATTAGTCCTTTTTTTGAGTTGCATCTCTTTTCATTGACTACAAATGAAAAAGAAATTATTTGGTTATAATTTTATTTTATTGTAATTTGCTATTTTTAGCTGATTTGTGATTTTGTTGAATATGCAGAATGGCAACTCAAAGCTTTGATTCTAAGAACGAAATTAATTTGTGATGTTGCAAAGGTTTAATGAACATCTCAATATATAATTGTATAAAGGGTACAAATAATGTTATTAATATATATATCAGTAAAAATATCTAATCTATGCATTTATTGTTCAGGAATTCTTGTTATTAATTATCTGGTAGAATTAGAAATGCTGTAAAATACCCAAAAAATTAAATTACATAAGATTAATAGAGTTCAGTTTTTATTTAAATGTAGAAAATGTATATAAAGGATAATGCAAAAAATAATAATAATAACTTGGACTGCTTTCAAAAATGAGGAGTGAATTTCAATCTATTTGAATTTTAGAACATAAAAATGTGTAATCTAGATTTCATAAAATGCATTAAAAAAAGAAATTCATAAAAAAAATCTTATTCATTTTGTTTTTACAATATATTTATAACTAGTTGCCATAGATGACCAGGGGAATATTTTTTATATTTCAGTTCAGTAAATTATGTTTTATAACTTCTTGCTCATGATTTCAAAAATGGTCTAAAATTAAAGCTGTGTTCTTTCAACTGTCAAAGTTAAGCACTGTATGTTGTGTGCATGAACATTTCTAATAGATTTAGTCCAATAGCAGCATTGTGATATTACAAACATTGATATCTATTTTTTTCCATCTTCTAAACAATAAGATATTGTGACTTCAATTCGTATTTGTCTTGCAAACTATGCAGATGTTACACAGAATCTTCCTTCTCTAACTTTGAACAACTGAGGAAAAAAAATGATGGGATTTAATATTTCATTTTGGGAAAAAAATTGGTTTGTATTTAAGAGCGATAATGTAATCAGTTGTTAAAAATTAGTCAAAACAGATATTTAAAATTAAAAATGCTAAAATTCAGCAAAAAAATTAGAACGACTATTAAATTGGTAATATCAAAAAGGTAAGTTTTAAAATTTGGAATTTTTGTAAAATTTATTTTTCTTGTAATTGTACTTTTAGAAATTATTGTGGGTAAATGCCCAAATCCAGCTTAATTTTTAATTCATTGAAATTTCAAAAAAAAAAAAAAAAAAACTTTCTTAGCTGCATATTTCTACCTTCCTAACTGTATATAAGCCAAATTTGGTAGCTGCATGCTAAACAGCATTGTCAAACCACATTAACACAATCATTCATCTTTGATATAAATAGGGATAGTTATCTTTCGCTATAATTTGTGTTTACTGACACTCATTCTCATGTGTCAGTTTACTTATGTCGTAAAATCAATCATATTAACTCTTATTTTAAAAAAAAAATTATCAAAAAATTAAATTTACTTATTTATTATTAAATTTGTCACGAGTTAATTTTAATATATCATTAATCAGTAGTAACATTTCTGCTATCATATCTTAAATGAATTAATTAATGTTCTTATATAAATACATATTATATATATTTTTATTGATTTATAAAGCTGAATTAGTTATGAATTAGCTAAATGTTATTTAATTATTATTACACGTAAGAAGGTAATTGAATATTATACCATGAATAGAAGCCTGTATATAAATGTACTTCTATTATGTATCAATACAGTTTTTTTTTTTCCTTCTTTTTTGTAGTGCAACAACGCACACTGATATGATTTTAAGAGCCTACCAAAAGAGCATTCCTTACAAAGTTGTACATAATGCTTCCATAATGAATGCAGTTGGATGTTGTGGTTTGCAAGTACGTTTTGTTCATCCTTGACTGATTTTAGCATTGTATGGTATTATCCCTTTCAAAATCAGAATAATTTTTTTTACTGTAAAGTTTGTTAAATTTTATATTAAAATAAGTGGCAAAATAAAGCTTATTTAGTTATAGATCAGCTGTTTTTAAATTGATGCTTAAAAATGATTTCTTTTCTTGTGAGATGTCATTGCATATTTTTCTTCATAAGGATTTATTGATTCTTGTTAATTTTAAATATGAATAATGAAAATATGAAAAAATATAATTATTAGCACATCACAGCAAATTTTATTACTAGTTAGTTTTAATCTTGGTCTTTCTGGAATACTTAAAAAAAAATAGTCAATTATTCTTTTACAAAATGAAATTTGCTGTGACCATGTGACTTCAAAACACGAGAAATAAAAGCTTGATTCCCACAAAACAGTTTAGCTGGGTATGTTAACTGCAATGTAGTTTTAATTGACTAGATGAGGTTCCTACCTAAATAACTAATTTAGTGTCAAAATAGGAATTTAAAACGAGTTGAATTTTTACTTAGCATTTTATCTGTTTTATTAAAGTTTTACATTTTTTTCAAGCTCTCGTGTTTAAATTGATTGACATTGGTATAAAACTGATAATTGCAATGATAATTTTGTTTATTTAATAGATTTTTAGTGAAACTAATATGTATTTATTTATGATTTATGTAGTCTTAGTTTTAATTGAAAAGACAGTAATCCTTGTGCATTTTAAAATTTTTCTGATGATTTATTATTTAAGTAATTGCATTAATAGCAATCTGTATATTGCTAGTATAAAGTGTTCTATTGCTAGTATAAAACTAGTAAAGTACAATTCGATAGCTATTATTCGCCTTTTTTTTTATAAATATTTTTAAAAAATTATCTTTTTAGGATGCAATTGAATCTATTTGTTATGAAGTTTCTGTTAAGTAAATCTGTTATCACACTTTTAAGATAATATCTCATAGCCAATGAAAATTTTTATGTTCCAAGAAGATGCCAATTTGTAAATGTTTTCTGTACATTTTTAAATTTATGGTAATAATTAAAAATTAATTTTAAGTAATTTAATCATTCGTGAATTTTTTCTCCGTTTATATTTATAATTATTTCAAATCCTGGAATTTTGTTCCATAATTACCAAACTATCAGTAGTTTGGTAACAAATGTTTCTAAAAATTATATGAAAATAATGAAATATAACTTTGATGATTATTGTCTTTGTTTTTAACAATTTATATTTAAAATAACTTAGAGTTACATTCTTTTGCTTTGTTTAGTTGTACAGATTTGGTGAAACGGTCTCTATTGTATTTTGGACAGAAGAATGGAAACCAGACAGTTTCTATGACAAAATAAGTATAAATAGGAACAATGGTCTCCATACGTTATGTTTATTGGGTAATTACTTTGATGGTTTCATGAATGTTTCTTAATATATAACTATATGTATATTTATTATAAGTTTTTATATTATTTATATTTAATATTATAATATAATATTTATTATAAGGTACAGGAGTTTTTTAAAATAAATCGGAAGCAAATAGGTTTTAGAAAGAAAAAAATTATTGCTTTAGAAATGAATTGAAATTTGATTTGGTTTGAATGGCTCATATGCTTTTAAAACTTAGTTATTTAATCATAAATTTATTTATTTATTTATTTGCTACATAAAAAAATTCAGAATTAAAATTACTTAAAAAATCCTATTTGCAAAATTAAAGCAATTTTTTAAAGAAATAGTTTGCTGGTATTCAGGATGGAAGTTTTTATTAATCAATATTTATCCATCATCTTTGCATATCACATAAAATTGGGTCTCATCAAATTGAATTCAAAGCTTACTTCTAAAATTTTATAAATTGTGTTTTATTTCTTTTGTTGCATTATTTTAATTTAAATAATATTAAATAGTAACAAAAAAGCCATAAAGAATCCATGCTTTTATATAATAGACATATTTCTGCATTAAAATATAATAATTATCTTCGTATGGCAACATTTATAATAATAAAATAAATGTTCTTTATATTCCTGTCCTTTATACTCCTTAATATTTATGAGCATAATTAAGACTGAAAATTTGAAAGTGCTCTTGTAATTTTTTTTAAACCTTATTAATCGATAAATTAAAATTATGTCTCAATAAAACTTTTTCTTTAAAAAAATAAAGAAGAGAAATTTATATGTTCTGAAAGTTTTGATAACTTCTAGGTTGGTTTTATAAAATCATTTTATACATTGAATAATATCTTTTTCTCTCAGATTATGGGCTTTGAAACAGATTGCAGATTTGTTCTTTCTTACATCATGAAACTAAAAAATTTTAATGCTGTGAAAACTGAATTTGATTACTTATTTATTATTATTTTTTTTTTAGTATTCACTTAAATATCAGCAGTTGTCAAATTTGTCTGCAATAATGTAAAAGCTTAAAAAGAATTCTTAAGTTGAAAATATTTAGTAAAAGAATGATGAGGTTATGGAAGCTAAAATAAAATTGCCATAGAAAATAAACACATCAGTTTTTTTTAAACTGATATGTTTTCATTTACTCTGTTATTTCTTACATGGTAATATACACTATAATTCGTTGCTCAGATTTCACAGTGTTAATTGGAAGTATATATGAGAAAATAATTTAATGTAACGATTTTTAACATTATACAGTCAGTGTGTGTTAATTCCATTACTGATGAAGCAGGAGTTTTTCATAAGTTTTATTTTCACACATATGCAAACACAGACATTTCTAAATTACCACATAGGCACTGCACAAAGACGAGAGAGAGAGAGTGTGTACATGTTGCTGCAATAGCAACTCAAACACCTCTGATTAGGGAAACATATTTTTCCCTTTTTTTTCAACGGAGGGAATCAAAATTTTACAAATATAAATTGAAATTAAAAACCTATACATCTGTGAGTTTGAAGTAAAGGATGAATATTAAAAAGTTTACTTAAGAACTGAATGTGCTAAAAAAATTAAAATGTTAAAAAAAGAAATAAGCTAACCATTTGAGACAAACAGCACTAGAAATTTAAAAGTTAAAGGATAAACATCATTAAAAAATATTTTATTTATTGCAGAGACAAGAGAGAGTGTGTGACTTACTCACAACTGTAAATTAAAAGTGACTTGCAGTATAAATGTTTTAAAATTTATGTCTAAAGAAAGTCCTTTTTGGTCCTTGAAAACCATCTAAAATATATTTTAGTAAAAAATTTAATGAAATCAGGAAAACAATATAAATTTCAGAACAATACAAACTTTTTTTTTCATTTTATATTTAAAAATTGTTTGTAGTTAATTGCAGGCTATAATTACCAAATTAGTATTAAGGAAAATATGCATGAGACTCTATCTGAATTTCATATCATTCAGTCGTTTCTCCTCTTAATATGTTTAAAAGATGTGGTTTTTAAGACAACAATAATCACACGTAGTTAATCTTACTCCATTTATTTCTAAAAACTATTTACAATTCTATACACAAGGTGTTGCCAAACACTCAAAGAAAACATTAGTTTCGCGTGCAATTAAATTCTGGTTTTAGACATCTAAAAGTAAATTCTAGCTCTAGCATTCTTAAAGTAAATAGTGCTCGTAACACATGTGTTTTAACTTTAAAGTTGTAAAAAAAGATATTATCTTGTATATTCTCAAATCATTGCTCAATATCAAAGTTTTGCTTGATTTTTATTTAAATAAAACAGAATTCAATTTTAAAAGATCATCCTCAGATGCAAAACAGTATTTTCCTTGCCAAATTTGGTAGCATCTGGTTCAGTGATCTGTAAAGAGGGTCAACTGATAAGCTGATTAGCAAATGTTAAGAAATTTTAGATAAGAAAATTTGTGAGATTTTATAAAAAAATAATTATGTAAATCATGAAAATTATTTCAATAGCTAAAAAAAAGTAGAAGCATTTTAAGAAGGAAAATAATATTCATTTTACAATTCAGTACAATATTTTGTCTTTTATTTCCAGATATAAAAGTAAAAGAGCAGTCTATAGAAAATTTAATCAAGTAAGTCATTTTGTATAATTATTTATATTCTTTATCATTTTTGAAAATATTAAAATAAAGGTTCTTTTTCATTGCACTAATTAAATTATGAACTCATTTGAGCAATTGTTTTTATTCATAACAACATTTGTTTGCTTTTCATAATATGCCACTTTCATAAAATCGTGAATGGCATTTTTCTTATCTTTATCTGAGAAATTTTAAATAATGAGTGACTTTTTCAAAACTAGAAAAACCACAAATTATTTCACAGGATTCTCTTACACTGTTTAGCATTTGCTAGTACAAATAGTTAAAAAAAGATCCTTTTAAGTAAAAGCATTTCACAAAAATTTTCTAATATTATTAGTTTATTTAATTTCTTTTAATTATTGTTAATTAATGCTCCATTTTTAAATCTCTTTTCTTTCCATTTTGAGTTCATGGCAAGAATTTTGTGTTGGAAATGGGTTTGTGAAAGTTTTTCCCGATGTAAAAAAGAATTGTGAGTTGATATATTTTAAGAAAACCTGTAAAATGCCAGATTTGATAAAAGTTATTGTATCAATACTATTTCATTACTACATCCTGAATGAGTTGTACTTATTAAGTGGATTGTATTTATCAGACATCTGGAAAATGCTCATTCTAATCATTGATATTACAATAACACTGTAATAAAATCCTACTGGAATTAATTTGGAATAAGATGAAGAATAGTAGCATTTTCACATTTCTGTCTCAAATATTTCAATAATTCTTTAAGTATGATTATTTAATTAAAAAAAAAATAATAAAATAAACAAAATTTATATTGACTTTTTTTGTATAGAGAAGAGGGAGGGAATGAATGAAATAAATTTCAAATACACTATTTTAATCAAAAGAGCACTTAAACTTCATTTTTGTTACATATATTTGGACAGTTTTTCCACTAATATTTGTCTAAACTTCCTGTTTTGGAGAAATTTGAAAATCATAATCATGTAGCATATCTTAAGGTCTGTTTTGCTATAAACACTATAGATATATATTTTTTTAATTTATATAATTTTTACTATACAGAGGGAAGAAAATTTATGAACCTCCAAGATTTATGACAGTGTCTTGTGCTGCACAGCAGTTGTTGGAAATAATAGAAAAGAAACAGTCTCAAGGGGATGAAAGACTAGGTAGATATTTCTTTTTTAGGAATTTTTATTAACAATATTCTGTTTTTTAAGCATGTTAAAAAGAGAAATGCTTTTAAAATTTTACATATTTAGTATTCAAATAAACAGCATGTTTCATTCCATAGTATGGTTATTCTGGTTATGCTTTGCTCATACATTACAAAAAGCATTTTGTTGTTATCAAATAAAAAAATCTAAATGATATGTAACTATCTTCCTAATCTGTAATTTATTATATAGTAGTTTTCTTGTAACAAATTTAGTAGTGTTTTTCTTATAGTAGTTTTCTTATAACACGTCTGGTTACAAATTGACATTTGTCTTTTTTGTGCTTTATAATTAATATTCTTTATTTAAATATGTGATTATATTTCAATTTCTTAGTGACAATGGGGAGAAAATTATTTTTATTTACTTGTTGCTTTATCCTGAAAGTTACTATTGTCTATATTAGTGCTGTTTTATTTATCTGTCTAACCACATTGTTTAATATTTTTTCCCCTAAAAATTGCAACTATGATATTTTCTTCTAAAGAGAGAAATTTCTCCTTTCTCTGAATCTAAATGATCTTGATTAAATTCCCTTAGGAATTACTGAAGATCTGATTAAGCATTTTTATTGAGTTATAAAAGATTTAGAATAATAGAATTGTGAATTTTCATTAATTGTAAAATTTTTATATAACTTTCAGAAAATACATTTTAGTTTATCCAGCATTGTACTATCGTCTTATTGTATTGAGCTAATGTAGCATTAAATAGTGGCAACTTAAAAATTAAGATTTTGAATATCGTTTAAGAATGCAATTTTGTATTTAAAATGAATATTTATTTAACCAAAGGAAATATTTTCTTCTCCATTTTTTCATATACTTAAAAAAAATGTAATTTTGATTTATTGCATAATAAAGAAATATTCATTTGGGATGCAATGACCAGTTAGGTTCAAAATCTGGTAAAGATGTTCTATTGATACATGTCTCTTATAAAATTCACAAGTAATTAGTAAACTTTCTGCTCTTCTTTGATGCCCGTCGACAATTTTTCGGTAAACTGCGCAGACATCGAAAGAGCCCAGTAAACCGCAAGAGAGGTCTGAAGACGGAAAACGTGGCTCCTCTGAATCTTCTCCGGTCGTGTAACTGCCGCTTTGGCCGTGCGTGGCGACTCATTAGACGGGTGGTACATTTCGGTCCCCTGTGTATCAATCGGTCAGTATCCTAGGCACATGACTAGGCTGCTCGTGCGGATCAAACGAAAGGGTCGCTTCTTAGGCTTGGTGTTATGAGTGGTCACTGTCTCCGGGGTGACTCCCAGTGCATAGTTTCTGGTTAACATCATGGTTAGCGCCGAGGCTGGGAATGTCCAGAGCTGCAATGGGGTGGCTGCCTTCCCTTGTAAGTCTCCATGGTGGGCGGTGCCGTCGGACCTGTGTAGGGGATATGTTACATGGCTGCAAATCGGAAGATCGTAGGTTCGATCCTTGGCGCAATTCAACCTCCACATTGACACAATTCCAGCCAACACTATCGCCACATTAGTGACCTCGGACGATGAACCTTGAATCAGCTTTCGTGGCGCCATCTACCCACAGCAAACGCAAACAAACCAAAGTCGTCAGACTCGACGCAGCAGCAACACTCTCTTCGCCCGCCATAACGCTTGGCGCTATAAAATCGTTCGTCTCAACACCTGCTCACTGGTAGGAGGGTATTGTAATGACATCTTAACAAGCCAGTAATTGCCACTGAACACCAGGTGGTCACTTTTGTATAAGGGATATGTTGCGTGGCTGCAAATCGGAAGATCGCAGGTTCGATCCTTGGCACAATTCCAGCCACCAACACTATCGCCAAACCCATCAATGAATTACTTAAGTATTTTTTATTTCAATTCATCTTTATGCAAAAGTTTCTTATTTCTTAACTTCGGGAAAGGTGCATTTTATTCTTTATGAACTTTTAAAAGTCAATGGACTGAATGTTTTATTGCAGCTTATACTGCAGACACTATCTGTGTTGGCCTGAGGAAAGTTGGATCGGATGATCAGAAAATCATTGCTGCTCCACTGCGAAGGATGGCTACCGTGGACTTGGGTGAACCATTGCACTCTCTAATAATTTGTGGTGACCTTCATCCAGTTGAGAAAGAAATGCTAGAGATGTTTGTGGAAGAAAAAGGTTGGTATGCAATCAGGGCTGACCTTTTCCATGAAGGGGCCCGGGTGCCATAAACTATTTAAGGCCTTCAATTTTTTTTGCAAAGTGAAAAAAAAAACATTTGCATGTTTATTTAATTTTTTTAATATTTATCTCCTTTTGCATCTTGCACATGTGCATGGGAAAGTTATGTTTGAATAGCGAGTCGTTTGATAGTTTAGTTTTTGATAGCGAGTTTTAAATTTTAATAGTAAACTTTTTACTGGGGTAACGCCACTTTCGGCTCACACCTTATCTTCATCAGAATATTTATTTAATAAGGCGGGGTTTTTTTTATATCAATTACTCCAGGAAAATTACATATTTAATTTCTTTTTTGATAGTACAGCAAGAGCGTTTAAGCATGATACCCATATGCTTGACCAAAGATGATCCTTTATTTCATTTTAATTTGCTGAAAGAGGATTCAGCATTTATTATATTTAGTCACTAGCAATGTAAAGAATAGAAAAAAATATTACATTAGATGTTGATAAAAGCAGATAGCTGATGATTTGCAGGTCCGTTTGAACCCAGCCTCGACTTCTGCATGCCGCTTTGTCTTAACGTATCTGACGGAAATTTCTTTATTCATAGATGAGTATTTCCCATCTTTTCATAGATATCACTGCGATCTTTGCCTCATAAAGGCGCCCGTCGATGCTCAGACAGCCACATGGAACACAAGCTTGTTGACTTTAATATGTGTCATATTATTATTGTTCAGAACACTGTTTTAATTCCTTATCGTGGTGGGGGCCCCGGAGCATAGCACCCGCCACACCCCCCAGATGGCCGACCCTGTATGCAATGATATTACCTGAGCGGGGGGGGATCATATTTCATATCCTAATATATAACGTGAATTTCTACAATTTGATGCAAAATTCAGGTATCGGGATCAGAGGTTTGAAACCCCACCATGTATGTAGACCTTGGTGGAGTTAAATCTGTTCCATTTCCTATTAATCTTTTATTGACGTAGATATTCATACATTTGAAAAAAAATATTTATGGTAAGTGTAAATTATTTATGGTATGGCAAGTGTAAGTGTTATGGTATTTAATTAAAACCTCAGTCAATCGGTCTAATGTCACTTGGTAATAACAAGCCGAATGAGAGTAGCTCTTTCAAATGAAGGCAGAAGTGTGTACCTTTCTTTGGTAAAGAGCACCGTTCAAGTGAAAGGATGACACCCACAACACAATCTTTTTGAAGGGGCAGTCGAACTCATTCATCCTTTCGCCAGTCAGAATTGAGATCCCAATCAGAGAACGACTCAGTACCCACATAGGTATGGGAACTTGGAGGACCTATTGAACGTGCCTTCACTAGCATCAGCCAACACGGTGGTCTTTGGCCGAGACGAGGGCAGAACTCGTCACCTTTCGGTTACTCTACCAACCAGGCTGCCGCGACCCTCAGTTAAAACCTGTATCTGTCTATGGATTCTTAATAATATTACATCCATATAATTTATTTATTTTCATTATCAATTTCAATAGTCGTTTATTCCACTTGCATAATTACTTCTTAGCTCATAGATAGGATACAATGCTGTGAATTTGATCTTTACAGTTTATGTTGATATGGGAAACATTTTTTTATGTATAAAATGTACTTCATGTTTTATTTAAGTTCATGATAGTTTTGTTGCATTACTCTGAAATTTTGAAATTTTGGAACCTTCCCTGCCATAACTTCTTATGTCTCCAATGCAGTAATTATTGAAAATTCTAAAAATTACATTATTTAAGATACAAATAAAAGTGTAATTTTATAAACTGGATTTATTAAGTTGGTTTTTATGGATGAAACAGACAAATTTCATGAAAATTGTATTTTATAGAAAGAAAGAATAATACAAAAATTTTAAGATAGTTTCAATTATCACTGCTTTGTTTTTTTGTTTTTATAAATTTTCTGTGTGTTCATATTTTTTGGCTTCAACAGAAAATTTTAATACATTTTATACTTTAAAATCTAAATACATGCTGTTTATTTTATATTTGCCCTGAGAAGTATTAAATTTATCCACAAGTGGCTCCTATAAAATCTCTAACTCCGGTTTCTTTGGAAATCTTTTTCGAAATTATATTTTGTGTGGTATGTTATTCTTTCTTAATTATAAAATTATGTTGCTTTTATTTTAGGTTGTTTGGATGTTTGCATTCCTGTAGAATCAACTGTATAGAACTAAAGAAAATTCTTCATAAAAATCTTTTTTTTTTAACTTTAATGTACATTTATGTATAATAACGATTTTATATTAAAATGGAATTATTGCAGATATTATTTAAAAATTTGAATTTTTTGCTACATTGATTAAAGTCTTGAATTGTTGTCTTGTTTAATACTGTTTGTATATTTGATACTAAAAATGATAATAATCTATCTAGCTGGATATTAAGTGGACTGTATGCATTACTTTGTCTATAAAGTTTCGACGAGTTCTGGTTCGTTTTTTGAATGGTGAGACAAGTTTGCAATCAATAATATTAAATGAACAGTTCCATACCATTCATGACTGAACGCTCACCACAGAATGGCAGCCACGCAACCGGACGCACACAAGAAAGTGTAACAAACTCTGGAAGTCTTCAGAGGAATGGTTGCCACAATTGGCGTACTATCATTTGACTTGGCGATAATAGCAATATTTGGCTTAACATTTAATACTATCTATAAGGGATGTACAGATCAAGTTCTTTTTTCAATACTAAATTTAAAAAGCGAGCCGAATTTCACGAGTTTTCCTTTTTTTTTTTTTTTTTTTTTTTTTTTTGGTTTGTGACTTTCAAAGGAATTGTCAAAATTTACGTTTAAAGTGCTCAACAATCATCTTTTCATTCAATATTAGTTTAAATATATTTAATAATATTCAAGCGCATTTTGTAATTATTTTAATTTGCATTCAGAGTCCTCAGTTTAGTTATTTTAACGTCCCGTTGCGAAGCAACACTAAGGTTATTTTGAGATGGACCTCGTCATTTTGAACCGCGGTCGGATGACACCTGAGCTGGCACCCTCGTCTCCACACCGCATCAGCGGGAAGACGTTTGGCCTAACAGATTTAACGTGCAAGAGACCCCCTTACACGACGGTTCTTCAGTGGAATCGCGACTCGAACCTGAAACCCTCCGGTTCCGAAGCCAAGACCTTACCACTAGGCCACCGCTGCCCTCAAAGTCCTCAAAAGAACAATGTTGCATTCCTTAAGGCCTTATCCCACAGCAAAATATCGTCCGCACTTTTCGTCAGCAAATGACAACGGAAGTGACGTCAGTATTAAAGTTTCACATGATTGGTTGAATTTCGTTTGCAGAGAATATTTCCGTCATTATCGTCGGCATTTTCAAGCTGGTTTAAAAAACTTGTTGATGACGAA
>JAPMOQ010047131.1:630006-647862 GCA_026543055.1 Argiope trifasciata | reverse complement strand
TTAAAAAACTTGTTGATGACGAAAAAATTTGCTTGACCGGTTCTTGAGGGTAGAAATGGAAAAGTGCGGACGACATTTCACCTTGCGGTAAGGCCTTTATATTGGGAGTAAGGGAAGGAATAAACATATTGTGTATACGGGAGTTTAGAGAAATGAAAGTTTTGTACTTCACTAGAGAGAAATATTTATATTGGATGGTTAAGGAATTATGAGAAATAAAATAAGATAGTGACCTTCATTTTGATACAAATACACATATTATTACGAACCTGTAATCTTGCTTTCCAGCACTAATAATGCCATCGTACAGTAGACAGATTTACAGTCATCTGTACTGAATGGGGCCCAATTGTGACGTCAGAGATACCAGAACTTGGCGACAAAATAGATTATACCCGAAACATCGAGAATTTTTCCGATCCGTCCATTAGGAGCTGAGATACGTCCAGAATGCTCCTGATTGGTCCAGAAGATTTTAGCCCCGCCTTCCGTCACTATATTAGGTAGCCTGTCTGCGGAGTGAGAGGAATAATTGCTCGGAATTCAGAAATGTGCAGGGAAAATAAAGTGCTTATTTACACTGCAATGCTAAGACATGTCCTAACATATGCCTGCCCAGTTTGGGCATATGCAGCAAAAACAAATTTTAACATCATCGACAGGTGCCAAAACATTATTCTAAGGCAAATCACAAAAGCGAGATGGTTCATGAAAAATGAAGACATCCGGCATGCACTTAATATCACATCTATCAAAGAATTCATCATAAAAATAGCAACTAAATTTTTCACATATCTTGAAAATATTGATAACCCAGCCATTAAAGGCACCAAAATAACCAAACTAAAATTTAACCACTAACTAATTCTATCTAAAATTCCAATTCATTTCCCAAAATTTTATCAGAATCAAATCTCTTAAAACAAATTTAATCCAAAAACTTAACTCCTTTCCTTCATGGTCCATCTCGCTCCTATAACTCTCCACCCCATCCTCCACGCACCCATTCTATAGCAAGCGGAAAGATTTTCCTATCCTACCACTCTCAGAACCCAAGCTCCTGATTGGTCAACCAGCTCTCTCCACGAATCCAGCATATACCGAAGACCTCAACCACCCAACTCATTCCCAGACCTTCCTCACTCATGACCAAACTACGTAGATCTGCTCTCAAGTTTTTAGTCGATCGGGGATGGCGCCCCAAAACCTATTCCTTGTGGAGTGAGAGGTGTCAAGTAATCAATCAATGGGGAAGACAAGAAGCTCGGCGGTGGAGAATCCAGACCTGAACTGAGAGGTCTTGGAAGCTGAACGAAGTACGGCGGTGGTCGACCGAATAGACCTAAAAAGAGAGGTCTTGAACTGAGGAGTCCTGAACAGAGGACTGCTGGATCGCTGTGTGGCGTATTCTGACGAAGCCTGTGTCTTCGGGAACGGAGCTGTCCTGAACTAAGGAGTAGTCCCGTTGTGCGAAATAGTGAGTCGGCAGCGAAGAGACTGAGGAGTAGTTTCAGCCTGTTCTGGTGAGACCTACTTGAGAGTAGAAAAGATTCCCTCTCCTGCCTGGCCGCTTTGTGAGCTGTGGACGTTATCACTGCGGCATTTCTGCCTGTGGACTATTGCTGTTATTGTGGGCTGCTGTCTGCAGTAGAGTACTGTTGTTTGCTGTCCTGTGTGTTCGTCTGAGCTGTGTATAGTTGTCTCCTGCACATTGTTGTGCAGTAAACATTTGTCATCTTTGTGCTGTCCTGACTTCGCCCTATAAATAAACTTCTGTTGTTGTACCTTATACTAAAGGACTGATTCTCGTGTGTGCTCATCTTTTCACACCCCACTATACAGGTAAATGAACCGGATGGATAAGAAGGATAGGAAATTCGTAATAATATATTTGATTATTGTGACGAAATTTGCGGACCTTTGACGTTTATTTGCTTACTTAGTTCTAAACACAGTTCAAGAGAGCACATTTTACGTTGCTAATTCCAAACGATGCCATTATTTCTGGACTGAAAAAATTCAAAATATTTCTTGACTTTGAGATATTATCCATGTATAATTTCTTAATATAATAAAATTCCTGATTAATATTTTTTTATCTTAAATCAACACATATTATTTAAATCTTAAGATTTTCTTTTATTGGGTCGTTCGGAAAGTAATTTCGTTTTTTCCTGACAAAGGATTTAATTGCATTTTTCGCACCCAATTTCATACTTAAACCGCAAAATCATTTTATGTTTTAAGAGCTGATATAGCAAGGCTTGAGTGTGAAAAAGTGCAGCTGATTCTTCGCAGTAGTTTTTGGATGGTGCCCTTTTAAATATGGAGAGCAATAAACAGCATTTTCGTCATTTTTTTCTTTTTTGCTATATAAAAGGTAAAAATGCTGTTCAAGCCAGAAATAAATTAGCCAATATGTGTGGAGAAGATGTGTTAACAGTACATCAGTACCAGAACTGATTTGCAAAATTTTTCCTTCAAATGAGGAGGCCAAAAACCACCTCGATCAGTTTTTTTTACAGCAAAGACCAAAACTTTTATGAGCGTGTAATCATGTTACTACCAAAAATATGGCAAAAGGTATTAGACCAGAATGGCAATTTTATAATTTAATAAATAATTTATTCATTAAACGAAAATTTCTTTTCATTTTGACAAAAAAATACGAAATTACTTTCCGAACAACCCAATATTTTCTGATCCAAATCCCTGTATTTAAATGTTTCTAACTCATGCTCTAAAAAAAATGCTGAATCCGTGATTTTCAGTGTTGTCACTCCTAATACACTTTGCATTTCTTACTTGTTTGCATTATAGAATGTGCACTGCATCTCATTCCAATGTGGAATTTGTTGGCCCAGTTTTAAGTTTATTGTATTATATCATGTTTAAAGAATTTTTACATGAGATGTTCATAGCTTTAATGTATGAATCATTTTATCGATTTCAGTCTACTTCATCTGTAAATAATTTAATGAACTTGTTTTGCGCATATGTAAATAGCCTCATCAACTCAGCTTTGTTTTGCGCAAAAATAAACTTAATTCAAAAACGAAGGTAGAATTCTTAGTCATAACCCGCATTAGCAAGTGATGGGACAAAAATACTTAACCCCCCCCTCCTAAAAATTTTTTAAGGATATCTAAAGGCCTTATCACACGGTGAAATTTCGCCTGCATTTTTCCGTTTCTACCCTCAAAAACCAGTCGAGCAAGTTTCATAATCGACAACTCTTTCGAACCAATTCGAAAATGTTGTCGAAATATTGTTCGCAAACGAAATTCAACCAATCGTGAAAGTTTGAAGTGACGTCACTTTCCTTGTCGTTTGCTGACGGAAAGTGCCGAAGATATTTTGCCGTGTGATAAGGCCTTAAGATTTTCTTTTCTGAGTCGATACACATCAAAGAAATCTCCTTAAGAATGCCTTAGTAAAATTACTAAGAGGAAAATTTCTTAACACTTTTTCTCTTTTGTTTTGACAGTCTAATCTAATTATGTTGCTTATCAAATTTTTCTGTTGAATGCAGCATTTATTTTCTGTATGTAAATCTTTTGCTATTAATTAGCTTTCTTTTTCAAAAAAATAAAATTCCTGAGAATTAAAAAAATGTCCATTTAAAAGAAAATTTAGTGTAGACATCTATTTTACTCAAATATTAAATAATTCGTAAATTAACAATTATAATGCACCTATTTCATAATTCAGTGAATGTGTTTTTAATAACGAAAGTTGTCAAGATATTGTGATGTTCAGTATCGGAAATTTTCAAACCGCGACTGCAAGTATTTAAATGTCAATTTTTTAATACTAAAGGTGGTTCACACGAGGCTTACTATTGCCCCCTATCTTCTCTGTTGCTGTCCCGGCATTATCCTCGTGGGAACAGTTGAGACAACGTTTGTCCCGTCGTACAATCATTTGTCATTGTCCCGTTCTGGTCACGTGATTTTCCGGAAGTAGGCATGATCTTCTATTGCGGGTAAGCCATATGTGAACCCACCTTAAGAAATATTATTTAAATTATTATCTATGCAATTATTTGATAATTTAGAGAATTGGCGAGAAAGCTTAACGCTATGTATCCCAAGTTACGTGTCCTGTTAATCACTGCTCTTCTCCAAGCGTCCGACTGTCAGTGATAACTTATTCCAACAGCCAGCAGGCCTTATCTCTCGGAGGTCAAGGTTCGATCCTAATCACTAATGGCAACCTTGGTGACCAAGGACAGTGAAAGAGTAAAAATACGTGCTCAAACTTCATTCAGCTGTTGTGGCGCCCTCTATCCGAACAAAAATTAATTAAAATATGGTGATAAATAATTACTCAATAAAGAAAAAAGATAAATAATCAGCCGATAGTTTTAAAAAAGGCTATAAACAATTAGATGGTAAATAAAAAAGGCGATAAATAACCAGCCAATAAATTAAAAATGGCCATTAATAATCAGCCAATAAAATAAATAAATAATGAAGCTAATAAATAATCAGTAAAACGAAGAAATGGGTAAGACGTATTAAATTCAGCACCAATAAAATCACCACTAAACAGCAACCAAAATATCGTTCATCGCTCCGACTCATTGAAGGGAGGGGGGGAGGTATTGTAGTGGAAGCTTTATAAGCCAGATAACATCTCAAGATGGAGTGATCACTTTTAGTCTTGTGATCATGTTATCTGGCTACAAAACGTAAGGACGCAAGTTTGATCCTACCTATCGCCAATAACAACACATCCATTGTGTTCATTTTCAGAACACAAACCGAAACACAAATAAAAAAAAATGTTCAAACTGAACAATTAGGTTACAGTTAATAAAACTAATATTAAATATAAGATAGGTGGACATGACAGGAGTATTGAGTTATGATGCTCTTCAAGGCCAATTCAATAATTAACGTTGAAACAAGAGTCGTACGTGACGCGCTCTCTCTGAGAGAGACAATCACTGCAGCTGTTAATGGTAAAATAAATTTGTTTTATTATTTTCGGCACGCATCTGTAAAATTATGCATATGCAATTTAAATCCTAATTAATTTCCTGATTTTTATCTTAATTTAGCTAATGACTTCATTCTAAAATGTTCTTATATTTCCTGATCTAATTGCCACTTAATATCGACAAAATGATATAAATAAAGCTTCTCTTATTGCCAAATTGCTGGAACATCAGATTCTTTTAATCCGTAAAATACATATGCAATTAGGCAAATTTGCTTGTGTGGTAAAATAACATTCACAGCGATAAGATAATTTTTTAAGAAAACTAATAGTTACAAACAAAAAAAAGAGTTCTGAAAGAATTTTCTTAAATTATAATTTGCATTTTTTCAAGAAATTGTTAAGAGGTTTAAATTAAATCATTTACGCGTCAGTTATAATGAAATGTTATGCGGTAAAATGCCGCGACTTCTTTCAAGATGTCAAAATTTTAAAGCGCTGAAGAAATTAGGAGATAAAAGAGTTCACATTTGTCTTTTTTTTTTTTTCTGCATTTTGATGGTAGCTGGCGGTTAATTTTTTTCCATCGAACCCAAATTGTTGTAAATGGTAAAGTGCGACATTACTAAAATTTACTTAACTGGAAAAAATTGTTGGCCTGTTCAGTATTTAATATATTTATATTGGCAACATTTTCCTCTCATTGCTGTGCCGTGTGTTGGTTGGAGGTTTTAGGTTTAGTAATATTCGCGAAATATCTGTTTAAAAGTTAATTTGTATTTGAAAAAATATCTGCAATCATGGAAGAAGTAAGTGGACCCTTTATGATACTTTGAATTATCTCCATATAATAATGTTCATATACATATGTTCTTCATATGAATTGAATAAATATTTTATATGTGCTTTCGTAAACGGGTAACGCATTTATTAAAAACTGGCAGATTATCAATTAAAGATTCTGAACAATTTGGATTTGTTTGGCCCCTATGAATTAAAAATGACTAAACGAATTCTTTCGTATTGATTGCCCGTATCTTTCTGGTGAACTTTGGTGAAATATTTGTATTCATATTTATTATCTGCTAGCTATGGAGTTCTTTTTATATTTGTCATTACTAAGTCATTGAATGGGGGACTGAAGGAAATAAAGCAGAATTATATTAAATTTCTAAAATTTATTTACAGTGAATTTATTTATTAAAGTTTGATGTGCCTTTTATATGACATGTCCTCTTTTGTATGTATTTCTCCGTATGCAATCGGTTCTGAAGCACATGGGATTATGTAATAAAATTAATAATTTGTTTAGTAATCAGAAAAATAATTGTGCAGTTAAAGGTTCACTAGCAAACTGTTTAGAATTAGAACAAAAGAAATTTACCTATTGTTAATATGGCGGCGATGCTAAAAGATTTTTATATACTTCGGTAGATCGATCTTAAGTCAATAGATGCTAAATCGTGTAATAATGGCATTGGCGGGGAAGATTTTTATTTCTGGAATTGTAAACACATTTTAATACTTACTGTATTTATTCAAATCATAATATTTTGATTCCATATTATTGAAACCATAATTATGTTAAAGCTTCATTTAAAATTCATAGAATCCAAATATTTTTGGTTTTTGCATTTTTTTACCAATGCGTTGTAATATTATGAATCAAAGAGTGGTATACATCACTCCCTTCCCTCCCCCATTGGAGAGAAATTAAGAATATGGATTATCTATTAGTCTTGGAATCATGAAACTTTTACAGTTTTGAAACTTATGTGCATTTAGGTCTTAAGACATAGTTGATTGACTACTTACTAAGTATTTGGAATTAGGAGTAGCATCATTATGACTAAAATTAATTATATAGAAACTGTATTTATCGTGAATTCAATTATGTATAGTAAAATTTAATTTTTACTATCAATTTTTAACAATGTAGGGAAATGGTAAAAACTATTTGTGTTGGGAGTCATCTTTTTATATTATAAATATAGCATGAATTATGAGGAATTTTTGTTCAAAATTTTCCTGCGTTAAATGCTGCATATGATAGTTGACACCTTATACTAGGAATAGTCTTAAATTTTCTTGCTAAATATAGCTCTTTATCAGTGGCAATCTTTTATTACTGTACTAAAAAGTAATTTATATCCAATTAGCTAAAAGACCAATAAACCAAGTAAAATTTAGGTAAAATCCTATTTTAGCCCACCTCTGGCGACTTTTTCAAAATCTCGCCAAATCGGAAGTATTTGAATTAAAAGGTTAAGAAAAAAGAATTCTTATTATTCGCCAAAGGTGGGCTAAAATAAGATCGACACAAAATTTTTTGTGTAATTTTTATTTTAATCAAAATCGTGTTTCAGAGTAATTATGAAAAAATATTACATTTGAAAGCAATTCTATGATATGGTGTATGAGCTTTTATTGTATAAATTAAATATTGTTTCAAGTTGGTATGTGTCAAATGTCAGAAGTATGTCAGTTTATTACAAAAAAATATTTTTTATATAAGTTTCCAAGGACCCCAAGAAAATGCAAATTGGTTTAATATCAATCGAGGAAATCTCAAATGTAACTATTTGAGTTCTGTTACTTGTTAAAAATTTGTACTTCCAATATTCAAAGCTATAAAAATATTAATTCTTCTTTGCAGGAACCACAACAAAATCTCGAAGCTTTGAAAAAGAAAAGAACTTTCCGAAAATACACTTACAGAGGTGTAGATTTGGATCAGTTGCTTGATATGTCAAAGTAAATTTTTATCGATTTCTTACTGTTTAGCGTACCATTGATTTTAATCCATGTATTTTTAGAAATTTAAGTGAATTGGATGTTAAAATATTAATGTAAATATTAAAAAAATTTGCTCTTATAAAGAAATTCAATTTCAAGCTTCGTTGTGTAGAGTTGAATAGAAGCTTTGAAATTTTCTTAAAATTGTGAGGCTTTTGCTGGCAATAACATTGCAAATGAAATTGCTTTTCATTTCTTTATTGTTAATAGCAATCTTTCAAAAGTAGGATTTTCTACGACTGTTGTCAATCTAATAAGATCAAGCACCCATTGAAACTAAAGCAGAAATGTTTGTCTTGTGAAACTAATACATATTGTCCATTATTTCAGTAAACACTATTCATTTCTATACAATCACTTCTGCTTGTATGATCTTATTGGAGGTATAGTATGTAGTTTGATACAGCATTACTTATTGTATTTTAGTAACCATCTCTGTGCGACCACAGCTAAAGACTGTCTAAAGAATTTTTATATTTGTTAATAAATTTAAATTCATGTTAAAATATGTTATCTGAAAATTAAACTAATTACATTCGGAGTTCTAGTTTCATGATCACAGCATTATAATTTGCAGTTTAAAGTATAAGTATTTATGTAATATGCTTATTCATCTATGATATTTATTGTTTAAAAATACTTGTGTGTATCACTAATTAAAATAATCATGAAAAAGAATAAAATACTGCGGTTAAAGTGTAGCACGGTGTGCCCCCGAGTTTATCGCCAATATGGCAACCCAAAGGAACTTTCTTACAGTAACCCTAATTCTGTTTTGTGTACTAGTTTTTACAATAGTTGAGTTGTTCAGGTACTACAACTGTTTTATAATAAATTTAATATTTAAAATATCAATTTCAGATGATTTAAATTTTGCTTATTATTTTAATTTAAAATTTATTATACAAAGAAAGTTTAGAATAAAATTAATATTAATTGAAATAACATTTATTTCATTTTTTTGTGTAAATATTTACAAAAAAAATTTTGTTTTCACACTTTTAATTATCACTATGCGAATTCGCAAATTGTCTGCTTTTTTGTATTAAAAGAAGTCTGCCATGGAATTATTCGCAGTTCTCGTAATTCTTCTGGTGCTCCAACGTTTAGTTCCCTCGAAATATTATTATGTCTGCAATGCAAGAGTGGATGTTTGAAAGTTGGGATGCTAGGCACTATTTCGAACCTGCTGAATGGATGAAGGATGATTGGAATATTTTTTTTAATGAGTTGATGAGGCTTGGAAATAATGCTTTGAGTGTTATGAAGTGTTAAGTGTTTATGAAAAGATTAAATAAAGCACGTAAGTACATTAAAAATTCTGTATAATATCCGTTCCTATAACATCATTTATTCTTTCTTGTAATATTATTATGCACTATTCCTTAATCCACACTGTCCATCTGTTCAATGTGCTAGCGAAGCTACTGCATTCCCGCTCCGTATGAAAGCGAAGCCCTAGGATGTTTTTTTAAAGTTAAAATATACTGCCCGGTGCCTTCGGCATTTGTAGAAGGCACCGGGCAGTATTAAACAAATAATTATAATTAGTTAAACATTCTAAATAAAAAGGCGGGAAATGGCAACCGTAACTGTTCCGCGGAACAGTTTGTTTATTTTGTCCGCCATCTTTGTTGGCGATTTGGCATCCTTGGCGCAGCAAGGGGCACACTATTCTACACTTTTACCAATACTGCTATCTGTATCAAGTAGTATAGTAATTTGTGATGCCAATAATACGACAACTGTAAATTAATTTTAGGTTTTATATTTTTTATCATCTGAATTGTAAGTTTTCATTAAAAAAATTTAGTATATTGCCTTAGTGTTACCTGTTAGTTAATTATTGACTAATAGTGTGTCAGATAAGGCAAATATTAAAAAGAATTGCTTATAATTTTCTTATTTGTTAAGAAATAAGTGGTTCTGACATTTTAAATACAAGATATTGTTATCTATTCTTTGAAGTCTTTGTAATGACTAAATTTGAATTTATAGTTTAATTTATAAGAAATAAGTAAATAAATGTATGAACATGGATAAATAAAATTTGGCCCTTTAAGCAATTCTTTCATTGATATTCTTGTTCATTATTAAGCTGTGAAAGCTAATTTTGATATTAATTTTAATGTCTAATCAATGGAATAAAATCTTTAGCATCATATGAATGTTTTTGCCTTAGTGTTACCTGTTGGTTAATTATTGGCTTGCAGTGTGTCAGATAAGGCAAATATTAAAAAGAATCGCTTATAATTTTCTTTTCTTAATTTGTTAAGATATAAGTGGCTCTGACATTTTAAATACAAGCTATTGTTATCAGCAGTCTTTGTAATAATTAGTAGGAGATATGAAATTAGTTTTATTTACTTATTACTTCTGAATTTGTAATGTTTGAACCAAATACATTTTCTATGTATAAGATAATTCGATGCATTTCAAGAATCCATTTCTTAACATTTATTCATCTAATTTTAAAGCTGTAGAAGCTAATTTTGATATTAATTTTAACGCAGGCCTTTTAGAAGAGAAATCTTGAGCTTCGTATAAATTGATATTTATGGTGAATAGCAAGAGAAAAATTCACCTCTTAATCATTCTGGCATTTATTATTTTTGACACACAGACACTTACTGTTTGGGGAATCTCCGCCTGTTTGCAGCTCGTGCAATGTTCCACTGACTAAGTACCATGCTTTAATTGAATGTTCTGATTTTTAGAGATCGCATCAACTTTTTAAATTCATCTGATTTTGACGTTTCTCTCCTTGGAAAAAGACCTTACATGAATTTATTCCTGTTCCTGAAAAATAAATCAGAATTTTTACTGAAATTTAAATTTGCTGTTTTACCAGTTTTTTACGAGAAATTTTGTGCAAAATGGGA
Organism: Argiope trifasciata; assembly: GCA_026543055.1. Taxonomy (NCBI): domain Eukaryota; kingdom Metazoa; phylum Arthropoda; class Arachnida; order Araneae; family Araneidae; genus Argiope; species Argiope trifasciata. The sequence goes on along the minus strand of JAPMOQ010047131.1, from coordinate 637,240 downwards.
AATATCAACGAGTTAACTGTGTTTTCGGTGCAGTATATCCTAGAAAAGGTTCTTACATCAGAAAATTGACTTATCCGTCCATTCTTTTCCTTACAAAACTGCATACTCTGTATCAAAAGTAGTTTTCATAAATGTATAAATTTTAATATTTGAATACTGAAATTCAATATTTTGTTGTATTGTTTAAAATTGGCTTAATTTTGTAACTAAAATTTGTTTTTCCCTTAGCAACCAGTTGATGGAACTCTTGAACAGCCGTGCCAGGAGAACCATCTCCAAGGGATTGAAGCGCAAACCTTTGGCTCTGATCAAGAAATTAAGGAAAGCAAAGAAAGAAGCTGGACCCCTAGAAAAGCCAGAGGTCGTCAAGACGCATCTTCGTGATATGATAGTTGTCCCTGAAATGGTTGGCTCCATTGTTGGTGTATATAATGGAAAAACTTTCAACCAAGTTGAAATCAAAGTAAGTTTTTGATCTGATATTGTATGAAAGGATGGTCTATTTAATTGTTATATGTTGAAAAATTTCTGTGATCATTATTTAATAAACTTTTGTAGTAATTTTAACATTTTCTTTGATTGTATTTGCTTGAAAGAATTGTGGCAAATGTAAATGCATGTTGAAATTTGATATATTCTAATTTTTGATCAAGATTTTTGTATTATACGTTTGAAATCAAAAATAACTGTCATTCCATAGGAGTGATAAAATTTTACGTTACGAAATATCTAGTAGTTCATTTTAAATTTATTTAATGCATTAGAATGAAATTAATAAATTCAATATATTGAACTTTTTTCTGCATTTTACTTTCTAGCTTAATTAATAGTGATTAAAAATTATAAAATTTTTAATGAAAAAAATGGTGTGGACACTTTGAAAACCTTTACTGATTGGATTTCTTGAATACTTTGTGTTATATGCAGTTCCTTTTTTAAACTACTGTGTCAAACAAGGCAGAGATAAAATGGAAACTAAAAATTTGTTATTGATCATCTTTGTTCACTTGTGGCAATTACAAAATCATATCTTTCTGTGATTACTATCTGCATTTGTTAGAATAATTCTTGCCTTTGTGTTACATGCAGTATGTTTTTCAACTGCATTGTGTCAAACGAGGCAGAGATAAAATTGAATCAAGGTTTGTTTTCATCATCTTTGATGAGTAACTTCAAATGATTCAGACAATTTCATGCCTCTTGCTAATTTGCTATTTGTATTTCTAAGCAAGTAAACTGACTAGTTGAAAGCTTGCAACCATAAAAATATTAACGCTAGGTACTTCAAGTCATTTTACCTTGATTTTCAATCTTTTTTTTTTTTTTAAATTTAATAGCATCTGTAAAAAATAGTTTATGAAAGTTTCTGGATAAAAATATGAGGGTATCATTTTTTCACATTGTAATGAGAAAGATGCAAGCACAGATTCAAACACAATTTCCAGCTACATTCTTTATTGCAATTACAAATTTTAGAGATATTTCTCTGCAGAGGGGTATGCGATTGCCTTAATACGGCATCTACCTTCCATGAAATGAGGAAGGTGTTAACGGCATGGAAAACTGTTGCATATATCAAGCATCATTTTAACATACCCTCAAACAGCTATGGAATTCCCTTTGTTATTGAAATGAGGTGAAAACCTAGGAGTTATGGATATATATATATAGTGATATATTGAAACTTCCAATAAGTAAATGTGTAAATATATACTAAGATTTTAAAAAAATGCTGAAAATAACCTTAACATTATGGTTACAGTGATGCTATTAGTGATTTTTACATTGTTAGAGAAGTTGAATTTTGTTAAAGAATGAATGCAAGAGCAGCAGTTACAAAAATGTTTGTGTTATTGAACTGAAGTGATGGCTTCTGTGTATATTCTTGCTGTTTAATGAAGAAAAATGTAATTGTCTAATCAAGTAATTTGTTTCATCAACAAAATTGTTATTTTAAAGGATTTAATTTATATATTTAATGAATGGCTGTTGGTTAATTTATATATTTAATGAATGGCTGTTGGTTAATTTTGTATGTTTGAAAATATTTTTTTAATTAAAATTCTTTGGGGAAATATTTATTCTTAGATGATTTTTAAATATTGTGTTATATTTAATGCGTGTGGGTAAAGTGCTACTAGTGACTGGTCTTGTAATGTTTGAGGGTATGCCTTAGTAAGGCAATAGCTATATTTAATAATTTATTTTTGTCAAATTTTGGTATACATGTAGAAGTTTTTGCAAAATATTTATGTTAAAAAAAGCAAGTATTATGTATGTAATGTCTTTTAAATATTTAAAAGTTCTTGTTTTCAGGTATGAATAAATAGGCAAACTCATTAAAGCAATAAAAAGAGTAAAACATATTAATACCTTTAACCAAGCAGTGTATAAGAACATAAACAAGTTTTAAATTATAAAATAGTACAGTTCCAAAAAGAATATCATTATTGGGGAAGAATATTTCTAAGAAAAAATTGGTTAGTAGGGATTCTAAAAAAAAAAAACTTGTTGGGTACTATTATTTTATGCTTCTGATACTTTTGTGCGTGTGTTGTATAGTTTGGCAGGTTTAGTGACTTTTATTTCTTTTACTGTTGTATAGAAAAGGCATTATGTAAATAATATTTTATAATATAGTGTTTTTTTTATGAGTACTATTTAACTGCATACTTTTTTTCCCTTCCTATAGCCTGAGATGATTGGCCATTATCTTGGCGAATTCAGCATAACCTACAAACCTGTAAAACACGGTAGACCAGGTATTGGTGCTACACATTCTTCCAGATTTATTCCTCTGAAATAAAATGTAAAATAATTGTCAATAAAAAAACATTACTGATTTGGTTTGTCTGTTTTTTGAAGTTTTTATGTAAAATTATATATATAAAGAAATCGGAAGCCTTTTATTCATTCTTTGCCCTGCAATTCTGAAATCTTGAATTTCTGTTAAATATTTTCATACATGAATTATGTAGTATTTAGTATAATCTAGAATTGTGCTTAATAGCAAATTTCATTTGATGCAGGGATCATTGAAGTGCTCAGTCTATGAAAGGAATAAATAATAGTAAATTAAAGGAATCAGGCAAGTTTGTAAAAAGAAAATTTCTTAGACTGCTTCATTTGTATGCAATTTGTAAAATTATTTGATTTTGCTTTATTAAAAAAAATCTCGAATAGTTTCAAAAGCTGATTTGAATTTCTTGTAACTTAAAGTAGTTAAATATAACTTTTCTTATGTTTTGTATTCAATATTATATCCATCAAAATAAAGCTAAGCCTTAAACATATCATTGGACTGAAATGTAATTTGCAAGTTCTTAGTTTAAACCTCGAAATGTATGGATTACCTTGCTGGAAATGTGGTAGGATTTTTGTTAACTGGGTAATGTTTGACATCTTGCATATGAAGTAATTTTATATGAACTTTTAGTATTTAGAAACTTTTTTTTTCCTGTATTCAGTTTAATTGTAATAAGAAAAAGATGAATTCTCTACAGTTATTGTGAACAGTGATAAACAAAGTGAGACTTATTGTCAGAAGTTGTTATTAATGCCTATGGATTTTTACAATAGTTTATATTGGTTCTCATTTTTTATAAAAATCGGATTATTCATTTCTGCTCACATACACCCTTCAACGGCTCCAAAATTTTCTTGATTGTTTCTTTACTTAAATGAAAATTGTGGATATATTTTGAAATTTACAAAAATATACTGAAAGTACCCTTTTTCTGAATCATGACTCATAGCAAATTAGATAAAATATTTTTAGTACAGTTGGGGGGTCCGAAACTTCTTCCAGCAAGAAGATAATAGTTCCGAATGAGTTTATAATGCTAAACTGTGATGATGACTTAAAAAAAAATGTAATAATTACTATTTCATGAAACAAAATTATGAATGGCCTCGCAAATAAAATCGACAAATTGTTTGTTTAATCAACAAAATTTTGAAAAGGAATTTACTTCCATATTTAGGCAATTAAAAATGTTTGAAAACATTTCTCAACTTTTAAAATACTTTGGAAGTATCAATTAATTATTCTATATGTAAGAAGTGCTACTGCTGACTACTAGGTAGCTTTGGACAGGTATGAGCATAAGTAAATATTCCTTGTAACATAAAAGAGAAGTACAATTAACTTTGATTTTTTCTGTATAAAATTCTATTAACATAAAGCCAAAAGGATATGGTGATATTAGAATGTAGGTTTTGAAGATCGTTACAACTTTTCTTTTTCAAGATTGACATCTAATTGGAAATAGTCGGGACACATTTCAAAAGTTTTAAATATTTGTATAATAGGATGACATTTGTAAGTGCATAATATGTGTGTTGTGTAGATCATGAAATATTTTAAATAAAAATGTCTGAAATGTTTAGATGTCAGAAAATTCTAAACATGTATATGTTAAGAATCCTATATTTGACAGCTTGAAAAAAAACAATCTTAACTATCCATGAACTTTTTTGTTCTTGCTTTCATTTTCTTCAGTGTCTTTTAATATTAATACTTTTACAAGCATCTTGAATTCTAATAGGTCAATGTAAGTACAGAAGTTCTTGCTTGTACAGGAAAAAATTGCTTACCGTCCCTAAAAGTTATTGAAATTTTGTAGTTATCTAAAAAAGTTATGAATGATGTTGTGAAAGTTAGTGAACAGATCTATTAAGAAAATTGAATAGAAACAAATTTATAAATTATGTTCCCATTATTGAAATATTTGCATTTTTTTAATTGAATTAATTAATTTAAAAAAATATATCACATTTGTGCAACACATTTTAATTGTGGATTTCCAGTTTGCAAAATATGTTCAGATTTTTGATATGGAGTCACATTGCCAGCTGATTACTGAGGTGTTTAATATTTTGTCAGGGAATAGTTTGAACTTAACCATTCATTTAAGATAAAGTGTGGGTTTTTTTTTTTTTTTTTTTTTTTCCAAAAAAATAGGGTAAATTTTGGGATTAAATTAGCTTCGAATATGTAAACAAAAACACTTGAATGTCAATTTTTTTGCCCCACTTTTTTACTGACTTAAAGTATGACTAATCTACAAAGGCAGGATATTAATATTTTTATTTACTACAATGAAAAGGTTTCATGAGTTATTTATGTTTTAGGAAATTGTAAAAATGTACTAAATGAGTTAAGAATTTAAAATTGTGCATAAAATGTTTAGTTTTACCCACTTTGGCAATGCTTTACCCTATTATGATGCAATTACAGCATTGACTATTTAATGCTGGAGTTTCTGAACATTTTTCGACTAAATGTGAAAAATAACTCCTTTTGGAGGCAAGGATGAAGTATGACTCTATGAAGGGGCCCAGGTGTGTAAGAAGACATTTTGGGCCCTAATTTTGTTGCGAAGTAAAAAGAACATGAACATGTATTATTAATGTATGATTTTGTTTTTGCTAATACATCAATTACTTCAGAAAAGTTACAATTTTTTGCAATTTCTTTATCGATACTGAATTGGAAAGTGCATTTAAGTGTTCTGAAGCCGTGCTTGACCATGGATAATTCTTTATTAATTTTGATTTGCTGAAAGAGCTGTCAGTGCTTGCTATAGTAACTGGTAATGTAATGAAAAATTTTAACACATTTAGAAATAACTCATTATAATCATTGTTTAGTATGTACTGTAATATGTCTTGAATGTTATTTACATCTTTCAAAATCATATAACTTAGCAAACAAATTTCTTGGATTAGGTTTATATCTTTGTTATCAAACTCTACAAAGTATTGGAACATATTTCTAACTCATATTTTTCTAAAACTTATATCAGTGACTAATTTGAAATCGAAAATAATATTTGGTATACTTTTAAATCAATCTTCTATTTGTGCAATAACAGTATCAATTACAACAGTGTTAAAATAATAACATCTAAAATCCTCTACCAGGTTTTTTTATATATATAATTTCGTTTTCTGTTAATTCGGAATAAAATATTTTTCTTTTTCGAATTCATTTTACAGGAAAATGTTCAAATTATGTGCTAGCGTTTTTTCTTCATCTAAAAGTGTGTTAAATTTTGTTCCTAAATTTTAAATTTATTGACTAAATTGGGCAATTATTTTTTGTTTGAAAAGAGTTTTATTGATTGTGTTCATTTTGGAGAATATTGTAAACCATACTTTTAAACATAAAATAGACGACATTTCTTGTGTTGCATCTAATAAACTTTTAGCTTCGGATACCGCTGTATTATTTGTAGTTACGTACATTAATTAATTCTAGGGATTACAAATTTGTTCAAACTGATTATATACAGCTTTAACTCAATCTATTTTAGCTTACCAACTAGTGCCATATAATGCTTTAAGAGTAATGTTTAAATGCTTTTGTAAAATTTCCCCTCTTTTTGCAGATGTGGAAAGTTAGCAATATAGCTATATGCCCAAATATTTTTTACAATGTATGCTGCTGGAAGCGGCATCACAAATTTATAAATTAAAGGAGTGTGATAAGCAAGGCACATAAATTGCATGCGGGTTTAGAGAAAGTATTCTAGACGGTATGCATCTTTATATTTCCCTTTCATGTTGCTACCGTTTTCGTATGCTTGCCCTCTTCATAACATCTAACTCGCGTTCGTTTAATTTTTCCAATAGAATCTGTTGCGATGGTGTTGGCTGGAATTGTGCCAGTGCGGAGGTTGAATTCCACCAAGGATCGAACTCGTCATCTTATGATTTGCAGCCGCGTAGCATATCCCCTATACAAAAGTGATCACCAATGTTTAGTGGCAGTTACTGGCTTATTAAGATGTCACCACAAGTCTTTGCTAGTCCTTCACCAATTTCGTTACTACTGGTGAATGGCTGAAACCAATCTAGCGAAAATAGTGGCACTTTCTGTCACGACTCTCTTACTATGTAGGCTTGTTAAGAACTGCATTGTAGTTATCAAATGGCTCGAATTCATCATTAAACAATGATGTAAATAAAATGTGTAAATGGAAATTAGATTCATTTAAATATAAAATATCTGTTTTTGAGGTTTAATTTATTATACTACAGCAATTTAATTTATTATACTCAATCACTAATAAAATATTATTGGTTACAGTTTGATAACAAAGTGAATACATGATATGGGAGACTATTATCCGCAGTTAGAGAATTTATATAAAAACTACCAACTCTCGTTCTGTGTTTGCTTGTGTGACCGGTGGTTGGTGGGTCCTAATTAAGATAAGCCTTCTTGTGT
>JAPMOQ010047131.1:601424-629996 GCA_026543055.1 Argiope trifasciata | reverse complement strand
TGGCTAGGCAAAAGAGCAACATTTGTGTTTCGTTCCGAAACCGAAACTGACGAATGAAACTTAAACTATATATTATTAGGTTGAAAGAAATATTTTTTCAAACAAATATAATTTTTTAACACCTATAGAAAATCTACATATAGAAATATGAGAAAAGCTTTTAAAGAACTGCTTTTACAAAACGTTAAATTGACTGTTATATCATGAGTTTTATACAACAATAGTATACGTATGCCAGGGGTGTGGCAAATTAAGTTAACACAAATTTATTTAATCTAAACGTATGAATGAGCATGGTATTCTTTACCAGGATGGCCAAAGAAATAAAGTATTCAAAATTGAAACAAAAATAAGTACTTATCATTTAATGAAACAACGATGGGATCTAACACATCCGTTTGGCAATAGAAAGCCTTTTTCCTCCAGGGCGGGGAATTAACATAATCCAATGAAGATAAATCTTGCACAGGGTGTGCATTCGAATTGCTTTTACCTGAAAAAAAATTGAGCCAAACCTCTGTGTTCGGAACTTTTACTCTGTTTTTGAAGGTTGAAATTTAAAAGCACGCTTGCGCGGCAATGCGGAGGGCGCAATTAAATGCTGGGCGTCAAAGTAAACGCAATTAAAACACGTTGGGTGCCAATGTGACCGGTGGTTGGTGGGTCCTAATTAAGATAAGCCTTCTTGTGTAACATTAATTTATTATTAAAACATATAAGGTTACGTTACACACAAACAGAGAGTGGACAAAACACGTCAACACATAACGATAACAGAGGCTTAACTGACTCTCTCTCTAAGCACTCGCCAGAGGGTGGCGTGTAATGAGTGAATCATAGTGTAGGGGGAAAAAGAGAGTGCTACACTTGCCATTTTTGTGCAGCTACGAATAAACTCGTGGTGCTCATATCGATAGAAGGCTTCTGGGAAAAGAGCAAAAAAAATCATTGCTGGCTTGCAAGAACAGAATTTATTAAGAAACGAACCAAAAATAGAAGTATAAAAATGAGTTCAAATTATTTAGTGTCATTTTAAACCAGATTTCTTAAAATTGCTGTGGCTTCAACGTGTTAATTAAAAAAATTAAGGAAATTGTTGAATTTTACCACAATAACTTTAAAAAATTATTCCTATATTATTTTTAAATTCTTTCTTTTTATACATTCGCAATGTCGCTTATTTTGGTATATATTTTTCATGTTCAATTAAATATTTAAGGTTTAGTTTAGTTCAATTATGTTAATGCCCCGTTGTAAAGCAACACTAAGGCTATTTTGGGACGGACTTCGTCATTTTGAACCAGGGTCAGACGAACAGGACGACACCTGAGCTGGCACCCCCCTCTCCACACCAGCGGGTGGACGTTCAGTCCTGACCGAGTTAATGTGCAAGAGACCTCCTTACACGATTGTTCTTCGAAGGAATCGAGTCACGAACCTGAAACCCTCCTGCTCCGAAGTCGAGGCCTTACCACCAGGTCACCACGACCCCCATGTGAAACTTTGAAGTGACATCACACAAGTGAGGTCATTTTCGCTGTCGTTTGCTGACAAAAAATGCGGACGATACTTTGCCGTGTGATAAAATCTTTAAGCCGTGTTCCAACGAATCTTCAGGCGGGCCTATTCAATCCGCCCTTCGACCCCTCTGGGGGTTTTCTGAATTTTTTTGATGCCTCTCCTATTTAACGACAAATGTTCGGTAGAATCGACAGGCATCAAAGGAGCCCAGAAAACCGCAAGACGGGTCGAAGGGAGAACGCTTTAAAATTCTCTTCGCAGGTGTGGCCAGCCTTCTCTATGAAGGGCTCCGGGTGCATTTGGGGCCCTAAATTATTACCTAAGTAAAAACACACACCTAACATTTGCATATTTATTTAATGATGCGTCATTTTGTTTTTGCTATTACTCTATTTAATTCCTATTTAGTTTTCATTTGCTGAAAGCGGGCTCAGCATTTATTACATTTAGTAAATGGCAATGTAAAGTATTAGAAAAAAATATCACTTTAGATATAGACAAAAGGTAGATAGCTGATGATTTGCAAGTCCACTTGAACCCAGCCTCAGCCTCGACTTTTGGGCGCCGGGCACGCCGCTCTGTCTCAACATGTCTGACGGGGATTTCCTTATTCGTAAATGAACTTTCCCCGCCTTTTTATAGATATCTCTGCAATCTTTGCCTCATTAAGGCGTCCGTCGCTGCTCAGCCAGCCACACGAAACAAGCTTGTTGACTTCAGTATGTGTAAAGACCTCATCACAAGGTGAAATTATGCCAGCACTTTTCCGTTTCTACCCTCAAAAACCGGTCAAGCAAGTTTCATAATCGACAACTTTTTCAAACGAGCTCGAAAATGTTGTCTGAAATACTGTCCGCAAACGAAATTCAACCAATCATGTGAAACTTTGAAGTGACGTCACTTTCCTTGTCGTTTGCTGATGGAAAGTGCCGAAGATTCTCGTATTTAGCCGTGTGATAAGGCCTTAGCATTATGATTGTTCAGAACACTGTTTTAATTCTTAATCTTGATGCCCCCCCGCTCAGTCTCCTGGTCCAGGTGTACAGCCCCCCGGCCAGATGGTCGACCCTATCTATGGAAGTATATTTTAAGAATTTCCAAAGAATCCCCTTGTATTTATTGGATTTTGGAATGCATCTGCTCTCATTCCGAGAAGCGTGGCCAGTGCAAATTATTTATTTCACTAGACGCCTTTGGCGACCAGCTGGTTCGCCATGAGTAAAGCGTTTTAAAATTTTCAATTAAATCACATATTCATTAGCCTTGAAGTAATTCCGGGCATTGATTGACCTGAAATTAATATTTTCTTTAAGATGATGGACGGAAAGTTCTAAAAATACACCTTTTCCTAATAATATTCTTTAATTTTATAAATGTCAGTTTTAACCATTGATTATGCTTCCAAAATATTAAAAAAAATTTCGATGATGTTGCCAAAATATTAAATATGTTTTTTTAAAAGAAGCGAGAAAGGGAAAAAAAGTATTAAATAATGATACAGATACCGGAGGGTATCAGGTTCGAGACTCGATTCCACCGAAGAACCGTCGTATGAGGGGGTCTCTTGCACATTAAATCTGTGAGGCCAAACGTCCTCTCACTGGTGTGGAGACGGGGGTGCCAGTTCAGGTGTCGTACCCGTCATTTGACCGTGTTTCAAAATGACGAGGTCCGTCCCAAAATAACCCTCGTGTTGCTTTAAAAAACAGGACTTTAATATAACTAAACTAAACTTGCTAACCAATATCGAGATAGGTCGTGTTAGCACCTGTGGTGACATCTTAATAAGCCAGTAACACTAGACATTAGCGTCGCTTCACTTTTGTCGAATGGTTAAGAAAGAAATCGACAAATAAAGCTGGCAGCTGAATTAATAAAATAAAACCCCGAATTCAACGTATTCAGAAAGGAATAATTGAGATTTGACAATATTAAAAAAAAAGAAGAAGAAAGTCACATTTTTATCGTGCTGTCATGTCACCGCAGTTTAAATTGGATGGTTTCTGTTTCTAGCAGTTAGTCGTTGTCCCCCAAAAATGCTTTGAGGATTCTTACATTGTAATCGCGTTTAAAATTTAAATTAAGAGCATATTTTATCAAATTTTATGCTAGCCTTAGAGAAATCATAGGATTTTGAACACATTATTGTAAATAATAATAGTAATAATTGAAATTAAAGGTGGGTTCATACGAGGCTTATTATTGTCCGCAATAGAAGATCACGCCTACTTTTGGAAAATCACGTGACCACAACGGGACAATGGCAAATGATTGTCCCGTCGGGACAAACATTGTCCGCGTTGTCTCAAGTGTTCACACGGGGACAATGCCTGGACTACAGCAGAGAGACAATGTTTGCGGACAATAAAAAGCCTCGTGTGAACCCACCTTAAGAAAGGAAATAAAAACTTTGGTTTTTACAAATTGGCAACGCATTATTTAAATTGCTCAGTGACCATTTGTTTATTTTTTTAAAGCATGTAAGCTCATAAAACATTCCTCAGTTACTGGATTGTGACTAATGCTCTCCTTGAAGTTACTGAGTGTTTATTGTTGTTATGAGCTTAATTGTTAAGTTTTCCTGAATTGGTTTAATAATATTAAGCTATGAAGGAATCTTTTTTTTAAAGAAAATAACATTGTTATGTTGTACTTAATTTAATTACTAATCCTTTTTTCCCTTCCTTCCATATGGTAAACAGCATAAGAAAAAGGGAATCTGAACTTTCTACTAACTTGCGATTTTTTGAAAATAAATTAACATGACATTTCTTAATCGTATCAAATCCATTACTGATCGTTTATTTTCGAAACATCTTTTGATCACTAACACCTCTTTAGGAGTGTTTTTCCTTGGACTTGGTGATGCAATACAGCAAAACATTGAGAAGAAATTGTATCATGGCAAGGTATACGAAACCAAAAGAACTAGTAAGTAATATTTATAATTTAGATTTTAAAAATGTTTGTAAAATGATGAAATAAAATCCATCCACTTTATTACTCAAACTTAAGAAAAATAATAATAATAATTCAGAATTTTTTTTTCAAGTATTCAGTAAAATTTTGTAGATATGTTGGCAGTAATTCTTCTTGAGAAGCTGAAAATAATCTGGAAATTAAACAAATGACACTTAAATAAATTATTTAATTCCTTTGGCTTAATTTTTCTTTATATCCTTATGCGTATTATGGGCTGGTTTGATTCAAAATAACATTTTTATAACCAAAAGATACCCAATTAAATAATAAAGAAATTAAATAGCTAGACATTTAACAACTCAAAATGTCAGTCTCTTTCTGTATATATATATATATATATATGATAGTTTTGTATAAAGTTTTTTTCAACATCAATTCGATAATAATATAGCAATACTGGTTCCAGTTTATTTAAGCATTTTTACATTGAAAGAATTTATCATATATATATGTCCCTAATTAAAAAAATATTTCCTTATAATATTATAACTTTTATTTGAACTAGGTAACATGATGATTTCTGGAAGTATTTTTGGTGTTGCAGGACATTACTGGTATAGATTTTTAGATACTAGATTTCCTGGAACTGCAGTTAAAACAGTCAGCAAGAAGTTATTCCTGGAAATGATTATTGGTCCTCCTGTATTTTTAGGATTTTTTTTAGCTATTGGCTATTTAGAAGGAAAACCTGTTGAAAAAAGTATCAAAGAGTTTAAGAAGAATTTTCTAGTCATATGCACAGTAAGTAATTATCAAAAAATATAGGCAGTAGTTTTTCTTATTATTTTACAAAGATAGTTGGTTGACTAGATTTTTATTTTCTTATTTGTTTAAATAAATTATTTTATTCGTTACAAAATCTAATGTATTAAACAATATTAAAGCATATTTTCTAATGAAGTTTTGAAATAAATTATATTAGTAGCAGTCAAACTGTATATTGTTATTTCTACTTATAATATTTATTTACTGCTTTGAATATTAAGTTAATGGGCGAACTGCATGATTTCAAATATTTAACATCTCCTTATGAGTATTAAAAATTTATTTAGTTAAAATTATGGAGATGCCTTTTTTAATATTAAGAGTTTAAGTAATAATGCCAAAGAAAGTTCTTTTTTGTATTAGAAAACTTTGTGACTTTGCAGTTTGAAATAGTCTAATATAAATAATTAATATATATGATTATTTCAAATTGCAGTTATTTATATTAAAATAGTCTAATAAAAATAATTTTATTTCCTCTTAAGATTGGAACAGATTTGGGTACAATTCTGTATGCAATATCCTTGTTTTTTTTTCTTTTAAATAAGGTATTGCTTATCTAATCTATTTAATTGTGCCATCATCAAATGAATTTCCTTAAATTTTAATACTAATGAGCTAAAACAAACTTTTATGCTTGGTGACAACAAGGATTTGACTAATATAGTAGTGTTTACTTTATAATTTAATTAATTTTTTAATTCCATAATTTTAAGAATTCTTTTGTTTTTTAGGCTGACTGGGCAGTTTATGCTCCTCTTCAAGCAGTGAATTTCTTTTATGTTCCACCTAAATATCGATTGCTCTATGTTTGTGTTCTATGTTTAGCTTATGATGTTTTTATCTCCTACATTCTACATAAAGTGAGTATGGTTTAAGTAGATATATGTATTTATTAGGTAATAATTAAATAAATGTACTTTACATTTTTCAAAATTTTGAGCTGTAGTTCTTCATTTAATTAGGCTTAGGAAATTAACATATGTCCTATATATAATATAATATCTATATTTACATTGAATTTATCATGTTAAAAGTGAAGAATAGTGTGCCCTTTGCTGTGCCAAGAATGCCAAGTCGCTTATAAAAATGGTGGACAAAATAAACAAACATTTCTATGAAACAGTTAAAGTTATCCCTTTATGCATTAAAATTATGATCTTAACTGATACGTATCAGAATTTTGATTTTAATTTGAGATTTTTTAATCTGTAACTGAGATTTTTATTAAATTTAAAAAAAAACTTTTGGGATCACTATTGCTGCTTATTTTAACTATTTTGTAGAAGTTTATCAAACTGGCTGTTCCATTCTGCTGTGTAAAGAGCAAAACTTAGAGCATGCGATGCCTGTCAAAATCTGAAGAAGGCACCGGGCAGAATTTTTTAACTTAAAAAAACATCCTACGGCTTCGCTGCAGACGGGAGTAGAAATTTAGTAGCTTTTCTAGCACATTGAACATAAAGACTGTGTGGATAACAGGAACAGCACATACAAACAATTATCCTTCCTTAACTTATTAAACTCTTAAAAATATATAAATATATTCCACTCACCTTTCATCTAATCTTCACATTCAAAATACATTTACCCAATATCCATTCTTGCATATTTGCCTACATAACAAATTATTAAAAGAACGAATGTCACAACAACAAAAGAATGACGAGAACTGCGAAGAATTCCATTGCAGCTGTATTTTAATGTGAGAATGCAGATGATATCGCAAATTACAATTTCAGACAATTTTTCAAAGCGCATGCTAGCAATTGAAAATATTTCCTATTTGTATTCCTATGTGTATTTAAAAAAATATTTCCTATGTGTATTTAAAAAAATATTTCCTATGTGTATTTAAAAAAATAAAATTCTATTTATTATTAATTGTAAAAAAACTTTCAATTATAATAAAGAACAAAATTAAAATTCTTAATCAATATATTTTAATTATTTTTGATTTAACATTTTTCATAACATAGTTGTAGGTCATGTTCAACTCAACTATTGTAAAAAGTAGTAAACAAAATAGAATTAGGGTTGCTAGAAGAAAGTTTCGTTGGGTTGCCATATTTGGGAGGAACTCGGGGGGGGGGGGGCGCTATGCTTCACTTTACCCTTTATCATTTCTTTAAACTTGTGCAAGTGCATTATATTGCTTTGAAAGCACTGGATGCAACTTTGTAAGAAATTCTTTTGAACAGTTTTAATTTTATTTGCCAAGAATGATAATTAGTATTTTTTACACAATTTCTGAAACTGATTTTATATTGTTTATGAAATTTGTCATTGATTTTTCACTCATTACATGATGTAAAATTTTATTTTTGACTGCATTCATGATGATAAAATACTTATTTAATATTTATAAATTAAAATTAATTTATTATTATAATTAGATATTCATTTAGTGTGCAGGATACTATCTGGTCATAATTCAGATTCCATATTTATAATAATTCAGTTCCCATGTATATAATAATTCTAGAATACTAATAAAAGTTTTTATTAAGTTTATTTATTTTTGGAAATGTTACTATCAAATTATTCTGATGTCATTGTGAAGAGTGAAACAGGAAATACTTCTCCAGTTGAATAGAGATCTTAGAGAAAAACAAAAACTGAATTTATAATCTGTGAGAATGAGGACTAGTATGCTTGTTCTATTTCTCTGAGAAATGTAAATTACAGATTCTTATTACTGCTATTTTTTCAAATATATCTAAAGTCCCTTTTTTTTTTGTCTTTGGTTATATTATACCCAGTCATTAAAGTTTAAATTAGAGTAATATTAATGTTTTGTATTTCAAATTGAATGAACAGTATCTTGTGTCCCTTGTAACTTATCATTCAGAAAAGAGTAGTGGAAGTACCATTTAGAACCCTATCATCATTTTGAAATTGTGTTATCAATCTTTGGCACTATTTAATTAGACTTTTCTTAAAGTTTTAACATTCTTCTTGCAGAAATATTGTTTTAAGGATAAATTAATGGTTTGTTGCATATCACATCAATATAAGTCATCAATACTTGTTTAAGCTGTGTTTCTTCAAATGGTTGATACAAATGAAATTAGCATTAATTAGATCAAATTTTATCTTGATGTGATCTGCAAGTTTTGATGATGGGGTTTAACTGGAATTTTAATGTCATTCTCTTTGTCTGATTGCAATTAAAAATTTTGAAGAATATTCCTAAGTAATCATCATGTAACTTTGTTTTGATGTTATCAAAATCATGTTGCATTATGATTTTATTTTTAAAAAACTACATAATTTTCTGACTTAATTTTGAATAAATAAAGGCAATTGAATAAATCAAAGTGAACATAGATTTAATTACATAATTACAAAAATTGTACAAATTATATAACATGTTGCTAAAAATTGTGTCTATAAAAATATAAGATAAAAATACCGTGTTGTATTACTTTTTAAGGTTTGTCTCATGAGTTCTCAAACACATTCTGTATGGCATTATTATTTGTGTACATGTTAGAATGACATTTTATGAGATTTATTCATGATTGGTTTGTTAAAAATTCTTTTACTGACTGGAAATATTTATATTTTTCTATTTTATCTTTAAAAAACGTACTAATTTCAGTACTAATTCTGTGTATTTTTGGTTTCAGGAGGATAACAAGAAATTGATAGCTTCAAAGCAGAAATGAGAGCTTTTCATTTTATCTGAACAGTTTTTTAAAGCAAAGACCAAAGATTGTTTAATATTTATATTTATGGGTAGATTGGATTTGTATCAAGTGGAGGAATATTTTAGAACAAATGTTTTTATTTTTTAAAAATTTTATACTGAGATTAAAATTTGTGATATATATGGAATTATATTTGTGACATTTTATTTACAGTAATCTGAAAGTTGAACCACTGAACATGCATATCTGTATGCAGATGATAATTTCTTAAAATCTCTGCTTTAATTTTGCAAGACTGGTGATTCAAAATCTAAGTTTGATTCTGTATACTTGTATTTTGAAAAATACTGTATGTATATATAATATAATATTAGAAATGGATTTATTTTCGTTGCTGTAAATACTCGTATTCTGTATATCTGTCACCTTCAAATTAAATCAATGATAAAGCAAGCACTATTAAATTTAGATATTTATCAATAATGTTAACAGTAGCAACAACAACTAAAAGATAAACATATTTATCAAAATCAATATATCAATTATACCAGTATGCATATATGTATAAAAAAATTAAAACAAACTCATACATAAAATTTGAAACTTATAAAATTACTTTAATAATTTTCTTTAAATATCTTTTTATTTTTGAAGCACTTATAGATATGCATGAATATTGAAATTCTAACAAACTAATCTATAATTATTTTTTATAAGTTCTCCTTTATTAATACAACATAGGTATTTTTGAAATTGTTGTATGACCAAAACTATTGCTTTTATTTTTGTTTTTATGTAAATGATGATTACTTGCTGAAATTTTTTGCCCTGGTAAAGATACTGTTTTTAGATATATTTCATCAATCAAAACATAACACTGAGTGAAAATGTAGAGCCTATATGTCAGCATTTAGTATAATTCTTCAGTTTATTGAATACAAATAATTAAAGATTTCTTTGAAAAAAAAGTTCTTTAACGTGTGATGTAGTGAAATAAAAGAATTTCACAAAAGATATTAAATATGAAAGTTAAAAAGGTACTGATGGTCTGTGAATTAAAATTGAAAATTTAGAAGCATAATTATAAGGTATTATCGATTATAAGGAGTTCTAACTGTTTAAAAGTTTCTCCTATCTTAGCATTTTTTTTTTAGATTAGGGTTGATATATATTTTTTAATAATGAAAGAGATTTGTGCGTATTATTTGAATGGAATTTTTCCCTGTTGATATATCTTACTTTTAGCTCCTGCCAAATCAAGAAGAATGCAATATAATAATAACAAGTCAATAAATAAGGGAGAAAGAAATCAGATGCATTTTCAAAAAGTTACTTAATTTTGAAATTAACCATCGGCAAGCCGTTAAAAATGTATTGAAATATGAGTTATGCCAATTTACTGGAAAATATAATATGGAATGCATAAGCTCTCAAAATGCAATTTCGGTTTTGAGAATAAAGAATGATTATTCAACTTCAGGATGCAGGTTTAGAAACTTAAGCATATGTACATATAACTGGAAAAAATTGATGTAAATAGTGATTTATTATCAATCATTGTACTATTCCTCTGATATTATTATAATAAGATTGATTTTAATGATTCTTTGAAATGATTTTTGGTCTGTAATTTTTGAGTGATTTAAAGACTTAAATTTAAGCATTTAAAGTTACAGAAGGATTCATTAAATGATTTTTAATGATTATTTGAAAGGATTTATGGTCTGCAATTTCTAAGAGATTTAAAAACTTAACTTCAAGCATTTAAAATTACAGAAATTAAGTCCTGAGAGGTGTGAAAATGCCAAAACCACATACAGCTCAGAAATTAAAATATTCTTAAACTTTAATTTGAAATGGCAGTACAAACAAAAGATTAAAAACATGTATGAATTGAATTTTTCACACAGTTACACATTATTCTGTTTTATGTTTAACCAGCCGCCTTTGGCGACCAGCTGGTTCGCCATGAGTAATGGGATCTAAAATTTTCAATTAAATCACATATTCATTGTAAGTAAGGAGCTTAAGCCTTGAAGTAACTCCGGGCATTGATTGGCCTGAAATTAATATTTTCTTTAAGATGATGGGCTGAAAGTTCTAAAAGAACGCGTTTTTTAATAATATTCTTTAATTTTATAAATCAGTCAGTTTTAATGATTGATTTAGAAGACTGATTGATGTAGCAACTTTTATTTAAAATATTAATAAAAATATTTTGTAAAATATGGCTCGCAGAGCAAAGTATGAAGAAATCTAAAACTGATTATTCATAAATGCATTGTCTGACTCAAACTACATAAAATGTAATTATTTACTTCATTTAGATCACATTAATAGTATTAAATAATATATATGCCTATTAATAATAGTTTACAAATTGGCCATTGGAAAGGAATTTGAATGCATATCCTGTAAAAATTCTATCCTGTATAAATAAAGATAATTTATTCAATTAATGATTTACATATTGCAAACGATCTTAGAATCCTCTGCCTTACATTTTTTAAAGAAAATATCACATTTTATATTTATTTTTTTTTATCCAGTCACGTTCTAAAAATTGCATTTCTTCAAATTTCATTTGCGATGACAGTTTTTTTTAAATTTGAACTTCCGTCAAAATGATGGTAACATGGTGACAAAACCTAATTTTTTCCCTTTGACGTGCTCTTGCAGATTGAATTTTATTGTTTTATCCGAAATATATTGTTGAAAATATGGTAAAAACATTTCTTTAACAATTCGTTTAAAATAGAAGTTTAAGTTATATGTTAAAACACCAATACCATTAGAAAGCTAGTTTTTTTTTAAATCTTTAACTTGATGTACAAATCATGTTTGTGCGATAATATTTTCGGAAGTTATAGCTGAAAAATTTCGGAATTTCGCTTAATTTTTAATTAATTCAAATGCTACTTTAAAAATTTTGAAAAAAAGATCTTCGAGGGGCACAATCCCGATCCCCAAAGTATACATGCACCAAATTTGGTAGCTGTAGATCCAACGGTCTGGCCCGTAGAGCGCCAACACACACACATTGAGCTTTATTATAAGTATAGATACAAAATGTTATTTTTTCTTTAAAATCAGTACAAAATTTAAGAAATAGTTAAAGTTAATAAAATTCAGTTATTAGTAGCTAAAGAGTCGGTAACTTTATACGGAAAAACTTTTTGAGTTTAATGCTCTAATAATTTATCGGTTATGCTTCCAAAATATTAAAAATGTTTTTTTCTGTGATGTTGCCGAAATATTAAATATGTTTTTTAAAAGAAAGCGAAAAAGGGAAAAAAATTATTGAATAAATGATTTAGATGTTGCAAACGATTATAGAAACCTTAGCTTTGCATTAATTTTTTAGAAACTATCGCATTTTATAATGAAAAAAATATATTGAATTAATGATACAGATATTGCAACGATAATAGAAATATGCCATTATGTCGGGATTCCAATGCGTATCCTGTCTAAATTCAATCAGGTTTACCATAAATAAAGAAGATTTGTTGAATAAATGATTTAGATATTACATAGAATACATACATTACGATCATAGAATTCTTTGCCTTGCATTTATTTTTTTTAGAAACTATCACATTTTATGTTTTTTTTATTTTATCCAGCCACGTGCTAAAAGTTGCATTCCTTTAGACTTGATTTACGATGATAGTTGTTTTTTTTATTAGAACTTCCGCCATTGTTTTCTTTTATTTTATCCAATCACGTGCTAAAAAAACATGGTTAAAATATTTCTTTAACAATTCATTAAAAATAGAAGCTCAAGTTATAAATTAAAACACTGATACCATTAGAAAGCTAATTTTTTTAATCTTTAAATTGATGTAACAATCATGTTTGTGCGATAATATTTGCGGAAGTTATAGCGGAAAAACGTCGAAATTTCGTTTAAATTTTAATTAATTCAAATTCTAAATAAAAATTCGAAAAAAGGGCTCCGAGGTGCACATTCCGGACCTCCAAGGTATATATGTACCAAATTTGGTAACTGTAGGACCAACGGTCTGGCCTGTAGAGCGCCAACACACACACACACATTGAGCTTTATTATAAGTATAGATTATATTTTTAACAAAAATAAACACAAATATGTTTCTCCTCTAAATTTTGTCTTCATCATTGGCTGTGACGTTACAATGCTGTAATGAATATGTCTCACCTCTGACTCTTTTGTATTGTGCACTTCTCATCATCAGCAACAGCACTGTATTTTTCTATAGTATACCCTATCAAACTAAGCATCCAAATTTTGCATTAAATGGTTACAGAGATAGTAAAATTATTCTTAATAAGTTAACTTTTATTTAAGTGAAAAAAGGCAGCTTAGTGAATTAAAAAAAATGGAAAATGAGCTACCTAATTATGGATTATAGTGACTTTATTATTGTAAGGGAAACTTTCGATGAAGACATTATATTCCTTTTGAAAATTGTGCTGGAATAAACAGTGTTGTGTTTTGTTTTATCCAAAAGGACTGAATAGGATTTCCAAAAACAATTCTCATCATCTGACTCTGGTTCAATATGACAAGGTCCATCTCAAAATAGCCCTAGTGTTGCTTTACAATGGGACATTTATGTAACTAAACAATTCAAGAGAAGGAAAAAAATTAGTCCTTACATTTCCAAAAATAGAACTTATAGATAATATAATCCAATAAGGAAAGAAAAAAAAAGCTTTGAATAATTTGTTGTTGAGTAGAATTTGTGATTCTTAAAAATGGAATTTGATGTTACATAAACAGAAATTAGCAAACTATATTTTTAGATTGCTCACAAAAAGAGTGCTTTATTATTGGCAGGTTGTTTTTCTTTTTCTGCAAATTACGTTCACCTTTTTTTTCTGTTATTTGGGGCATCTAATTTCTTTTAATGTTGTAATAGCCAAGTTTGGGAATTTGTTGTTAAGAAAAAATTTCAAATTTTTTTGAGAGTAACAAAAATTTTTGGACTATTTTAATGGTCTCCTGAAGCCTTGCAGAATTACGAGAGAATTAAGAGTGTCAGTGAAACAAGAATTAAGCGTGAAAAGATCCATCATTTGTTGGATATTAATGTTGATTCATGCCATCATATACATATCTGGAAAATTTACTGTTTGCCTTTTGACTTAAGAACTTAGTGTGAGACATTTAATAATAAAAAAATAGCTAGATGACATTTCAAAATAGATTCCTGAGATAGGTTTGAAATTAAATTAAAAATGTTTCTCCCTTAAATTTTTTCTTCATCATTGGTTGTCCTGTTGCAGTGCTGTAATGAGCGTGTCACACCTCTGACTCTTTTGTATGGTTCACTTCTCATCATCAGCAACAAAACTTACATTTCTATTGTATACCCTATTAATAACTACAGAGATCTTAATTCAGGAAATAGAGTATGAATGAAAGAAGCCCTGAAGAAGATGTTTTTTAAAAAAGGAAATCAGTTTGAAAGAATCACGAGATTTCTCTGACGGTTCCCCTCCCTCTCTCTCTGTATGTATACATAATGATTTAAAATTTTGGAAGCAGATGGCAGGTTCGAAGAAAACTTTTCATTTTAAAGTTTCCGGAGATAGGCATGCATATGTACAAGCAGAAGTGACGGGAAAAAGCGAGATATTAATTTCCACTCGTTTTATATAGCATATTTTGATTGAGAAAATATCGTTTATAGTACCAATACATTAAGATTCTCATAGGGATTTCTGACACACTTTGATCACATGAGAAGGGAAACACAGGGACCTTTTTAAAAAGGTATTTGTTCCGGTCAGCAACTTTTATCAATCCCTCTCAACGTGGGGATCGCTAACGAAAGAACTTAACAAAACATTTCTTGAATTAATTAAGTAGATAAAGTAGAATCGGATCAAGAAATAAGAGAACATTTTTAGATTGACTTTTATAAAGGCTGAATTAAGATAAGAAATTAATTTGTTTTTAGATGTTAAAAATATCATTACACACACGCGCGCATATATAGGGTGATCAGCGAATAAGCCCTGATTTCAAAATTAACTATCTCTACAGTAAAAATCGATAGAATTATGCGGTAAACTGTACGTTTATTAGCAAAACTGTAAAAATAGTGTGCAAAACTTAGAAAATTTGGTTACAAAAATCGTTAACAAATGGTGCTCTGCGCAGAAAACTCTTTCTCTGAAAGGAGTTAAAAAAAAGTGATGCGGTCTTCGCAATCAAAATACAATTTTTTCAAAATGTTCAACGTTCGAAACAATGAGGTGACGTCATAGAACAATGAAATTTGACATCACGTCTTGCAATGTCTCAACGGAAATGTAATCGCATGCAACACCCATCAACGATTCAAGCTCATCTAGAGTGGCGGGATTGTATCTATAGACAGTGTCTTTCAATGTTCCCCACAGAAAGAAGTCACAAGGAATCAGATCGGGAGTCATTTTTCATTTTTGACGTCACACTGAAAGCGTCTATTGGCATTGTGATTAGAGCGCCATCTGTTAACTATTTTCGTAACTAAATTTTCTAAATATTTGTAAAGCATTTTTTGCAGTTTTGCTAATAAACGTACAGTTTATCGCATCATTCTATCGACTTTTGCTGTAGAGATATTTAATTTTGAAATAAGGGCGTATACACGGATCACCCTGTATATATATATACATATATATATATAATGATAAAATTTTGTCGCCAAGTACTAAGATCATTGACTCGACACACGATCATAAATAATAGAAAATAAATAGAAACTGAATTATTTTTTATATAAGTGCTTTCCTTTTTACATAATTCTAATAGAAGTAGCTTGATAGATGCTCGATGTCGATCGATAGTATCTCTATGAAATTAGATTAGATATCATCGTGAAAATATTACTAGGTAAAAAATTGATAATGAAGGGGAAAAAAAAATTGAAGAATATTCTTCTACCACTGACATAATAAAGCTGGAATATTTCAGAGCAAGCGCCATTATCAGGAAGAAAAAAAAAAAAAAATGTGGAATGAGTTAGTTAAATTAAAGTGTCCGACTATGTTCGAAGGAAAATTTTTGAAAAGTTAGATTTTAAAAAAACTATTTAAAACTACGGTTTTTAGATGTATTGTCAATTATGATACAAAATACTATAAACGCAAAATAATTTGAAAACATAATATATTTTGAGAGTTAGGAAAATGTGTAGTCCATTTTAATGAAATTCAACCAAAACGGTTAACACTCTACACTAAATGATAATGCAGCATTTCTATTTTTCTTCTCACGCAAGTTATAAAACATAATGATGAATGAAAGGAACCAAAATCTAAGAAACATTTTGAGAAGCAAAGAATTGATAGGTAAAACTATATAAGCCTTTTTTTTTTCATAAATTTAAAACTTAATTTTTCTGAAAACACTTATAAACCAAAAAGTCTTTCACCACCAATAAGATGTTTGATTCATTTCCTTACCCATACTATTTAAAACACACGCTGAATTTTTGATGATAATGCCTCGATTAGTTTTTGAGATATGTTAACGACAGAGAATTTTTATGAGCAATAAAGGTTTGAGAATATTTAAGTGAAAGACAAAGTTCAGCTGAAAAAATCTGTGACCCTGGATGTTAGGTCAGGTCTTTGTTTTCCTACAAAAGATAAACTGTTCTGAAAAGAGAAAAGTCTGAATTACAAAAAATAATACGAAAGGTATTCGCCAGTGGGGTAGATAAGCAGTGTTTTTAACGTAGTCGGATGCCTTAAAAAATAATTTTTCATTCTTATTCCCAGAACTTCCTAAATTCTTAAAAATGAAAGGAATAAATAAAATAAAACATAAAAATAAATAAATAAAAATTCCGCCATTTTAATATTTCCGAAATATTTTTTATTATTATCTCGATGAATGTTGAGATACAAGGTTGAAGGCGTAATAAACTTGATAACTCTAAAAACGGAGCGACCTAGAGGAATAAAATGTGGATTTTATACCAAAATTAGATCTGATCAAAGGTTGAATAGAATCCTTTAAGGTATCCGACTCGTTAAAAACACTGGTTACCGACCTCATTGGAGAATTTTTTTAAAATTATTATTTCTTGTAGGTCAGACTTTCCTCTTTCTGAAACAGTTTATCTTTTCTAGGAAAAGAAAGGCCTGACCTATCATCGAGGGTCACAGATTTTTTCAACTAAACTTTGACTTTAACTTCAGTTTTCTCAAAACTTTCATTTTTATAAAAATTCCCTATCATTAACATGATTTCTGAAAAATAATAGAGGAATTTATATTAAAATTTCAACGTGTCTTTTAAATAATATGGATAATGAAATGAACCAAAAAGTTTATTGTCGGTGAAATACTTTTTCATTTATAGGTGTTTTTAGAAGTTTCGAGTGACGCCTTTATGAGGCAAAGATCGCAGCGATATCTATGAAAAGGTGGGAAATGTTCATTCACGAATAAGGAAATCCCCGTCAGACGTGTTCAGACAGAGCGGAGTGCCCAGAAGGTGAGGCTGAGGCTGGGTTCAAATGGATCAAAATCATCCGCTATCTACATTTGTCTACATCTAATGTAATACTTTTTTACGATCCTTTACCCTGCCAGTGACGGAATATAATAAACGCTGAGCCCTCTTTCAGCAAATTAAATTGAAATAAAGGATTCTCTTCGATCAGGAATGTGGGTGTAATGCTTAAACGCTCTCGCTATCTTAAGTAAAGAAAAAGAAATGGGGAAAAATGTCATTTTTCTGGAGTAATTAACATCAAAAATAAGATCACGCATCATTAAATAAATATGAAAAATCTTAGTTATTTTTCATTTTGCTAAAAATTGAGGGTCCCAAATGGTGTTTTGCACCCGGGCCCCTTCATAGAGAAGACCGGCTCAGGTTACGTCATTTTAAAATTATTTTGTTGTCAGTTCTTTACTCATTTTTTGAATACGTTCTCAGTTCTTTCTCTTTGCTTTATCCTCTTAGAGTTAGTTTTTATTTTCACTGAAAGAACTTGATGTGGGAATTTAAAAAAAAGAAAATGGGGTCAATCCCTTTTTTTACTTGTCCCACTAACACGCGCTTCAAACCTAACGCACGAATTTTCTAGAATTTTCTGTTAAACCAGTTTTTTTCCTTCGAAGACCCAGAAAATAAAAGTGAATTATGGACACGGGCTTCTGCTATCCCAAACTGTGTATTGCACTCTGCTTTATGATATCAGCGAGTAATGGTCTCCCCAAACTTTCTCGCATACTCTATTGAGAGCGAATTTGCGTTTTTAGACCAGTTTTTTTTTCCAATAATCGACAGAAAACGAAATCTGTTATTGAAGTCATAAAATCGCACGCCGATTCAGATTTGGTATATTGATCTATCGTCACGATAATTAGTTTAGTTTAGTTATATTAACGTTCCGCTGTAAAGCAGCACTAGGGCTATTTTGGGATGGACCTTGTCATTTTGAGCCACGGTCAAATGACGGGAAAGACACCTGAGGTGTCACCCCCCTCTCTATACCACACCAGCGGGAGGACATTTGGCCTGTCAGATTAAACGTGCAAGAGACCCCCCTCATATGACGGTTCTTCGGTGCAATCGAGTCTCGAACCTGAAACCCTCCGGTTCCGAAGCCAAATCCTTACCGCTAGGTCACCGAGAACCCCTACCGTCACGAGGAAAACCCTGAAAAGGTGGCCGTAAGTAAACGAGTGTAAGTAAGAAGGGAAGTTGGCAATAAAACAGATAACAACATTTGGCTCACTAAACGCTCTTCATTAGGCGAGACATCCATTTCGCTTGTGCTAATGCAGATATCCGGTTCCTAACCGTCTCTTTTGGCGCCAAATGAAACACAGCCCTTTCCTTTACCCTCAAAAGTTAACAGAATTTCTGGTTTCAAAGCCGACTGATCCCTACTTTTAGGGTTACAAGAGCTTTTCTCGTGACGGTAACTCAGTACTTGAAGTAGTAAAGTACGGATTTGGCTTGGCTTGAAATTTGATAGGTGTTTACACTTTAGCTCAGGGATGGCGAACTTTTATGGATCGACGTGCCGTTTCTTCTCAAGAAATGTCTGATGAGGTATAAACGTGCCTTCAAATAATTTGCGATCATTGGAAAGATAAAAAAACTAAGTATTAACAACTCAGAACTCTTTATTTGCTACGAAAAAATACATTTTGTTCTGAAAAGAAGTAAATGTTTTAGTTTACATTTGTAGTTCAAATGAAAGTGTCATTAGTGTGACTTCTGTTGTTTCAGATGAAAGGACAAATGACCTTTGGATTGCGAAATGTTGATTTTATCAGAATGCACGCTGAATGGGAGTCAAACGGTTTCTGAGCGAGTCTTAAATGTCATTCGTCTCTGAAAACAATGACTCGCAGGCATAGATAGATGAAAATATGGCTAAAATAGCATGAGCCAGCTTTAAAGTCTCGCTCAGAAACCGCTTGGCATGCAACTCTTATTCAGCATGCATCCTGAACATTTTGCGATCCTTAATATAAGTTATTTGCCATCTAATCTGCAACAATAAAAGTCACTCTAATGTTACCTTCATTTGAATGACGGGCATAACTAAAACATTTACTACTATGCAGTGCAAAATCTATTTTTTCGTAGTATATAAAGAGTTTTCAGTTGCACATATTTAACTTTATTATCTTCCCAATAATCCCCGGCCAAGCTTTTTTGACGGCACGTCTATACTTGATTAAACGCTTCTTTAGAGAAAATGGCACGTGGATTAATAAAGGTTCGTGATTGATGAATCGTTCGATGAATAAATGGATGGGTTCAAAATTTGATAGAAGTAATTCTATATACCAAATTTTAGCCATCGAGCCACAAAGTGTTTTTGTGTTTTACTGCATTCACAGATAGACATATTGTCGAAATCGTGCTTTTTGGATGCAAGTAGGTCTGAAGCTTGAAGATTGCTCAAAACATTTATTGAATTTTTGTTCTGTTGAATATTGATTGAATTTTAATTCTACTGAATATGGATTGAATTTTTGTTCCATTGAATACTGATTGAATTTTTGTTCCATTGAATACTGATTGAATTTTTGTCCTTTTGAATATTGATTGAATTTTTTTCGATGATCCCAGTTCTCTCATTATACATCGTATAAAAGAAAATAATAATCATTGAAGATTACAGACAAAATTAAAGAAAAATATTTTAAATATAAAATAGAACAAAGTACTTATCTTTTCAATCAAAAATTTGATATTTTTTTTCTCGGTTTTACTTGAATATATATTAAAAAATCTCCTCTCCTGATTAAATCTTGATGATCATAAAGGCTAAAACGAAAACAAATTTTCAAGCTCAGTTCGTTTATATAGTCCAAGATGTACACCAAATTCGAATTCAAAACAACGCTACATGCTAGATGATAATGATATCAGCATGCATTGACCCCATTGTATTTTAATAATAGACAGTGACTAGACAATAAATCAGACTATGGAAAAAAGGAAAACAACGACATTTTTTTTACAAAAAAATACAAAACATTCATTTTATTATTACAGAATTTGTACAAATATATTTTATTTGTGTAACATATTGAATTCTTGATAACTCAATTTTGTCGGTGGAAGAAAAGAGTTTTTGAATCGAAACATCTTACATACAGCGTAAATCATTCGCAAGCAATACCGGCAAATATTGTTGCAAGATTTTTTGAATGCAATATTTGGGATTTTTATTATTTTTACAACAAAATAAGCTTTTGAGTTTTTTTTATTCATCAATCTAGATTTAAAGCATATAAATGTTCGTAACAATTTGACTCAGTTTTATGCTATTGTTCTTAATAGTAATACCTATTTTATTTTATCAGTTGAAATTATAAACTAAGGCATGAAGGAATATAAAAAAGTACTTGTAAAATATAAAACTAAATCTATACAAAATAAAACTGTGTTATTAATTTTTACTTCTGGGATAAGAACTCAAACGAATTATAAAAAGGAATTATGATGAAATAGTTTCATAATTAACAATATTGCAATTTCCAGGTAATGACTTATTTAGAAGTATGCAATAATTTACTTCATCTTTCAATTAAGCGTCTGTTATTACATTATAAATTTATCTTTGTTGACGTATTTATTTAGAATAGAAAACTTAACGATGTGAATGTAAAAACGACCCGCTTTCACATTCTACAAAAACGACCTGTTCGATATTAGTCTGATTCAGACAACCCAGCAGACTTTGAAAACAATGCATCAGAGAACACTCTGAAACTTATTCATAAATGAATGGACATGAAATCATGCATTGGAATACAAAAATAACTAAAAAAAATCAGTTTATCACTAAAATCTCGATTGGCCTAGTAGTCTTCGTCGTAGTGGACTCCAGCTGCTTGGTTGGAGGCGTAAGGCTGGTAACCAGCAGGTGCCCTAGCACTTGCTGCTGCTCTGTGTTGGGACCTCGGGGGTGCATAGGCGGCTGTGGGCCTCTGCGGAGCTGCTGCAGCTGCTCTCCTGCTCTGGGGTTGCGGCTGGTACTCTTCGCTGCTGCTGTAGGCAGCTTGTGGCCGCGCTTGTGGTGCTGCTGCTCCTCTGTAGCCCTGTTGAGGCTGTGCAGCTACCTGTTGAGCTGCCACCTCCCTGTAAGATACTTGGGGTGGGGCTGCCTGATGGGGCTGTTCAGCACGGTATGCCTGTTGGGGTTGGGCAGGCCTAACTGGAGCAGACTGCCTGTAACTTGGGGGTTCTTCAACAGGATAAGATTCCAAGGGCCTGGAAGGTCTTGGGGCTGGTCTGGGCTGTGGGGCTGGCTGTGCTGGTTGGGCAGGGGCTCTGTAAGCAGGCTGGGGTGGTGGAGCCGGGGCGACCTGTCTGGGAGGAGATCGAGGAGCTTGCTGGGCAGGTGGGGCGTAGGATTGTGGCTGAGGTGCTGGGGCTCTTCGCTGTTCTTGTGGGGAAACAATGGGATCTCCAACGCTGTAACCGTCTGGGTAGTACCTCTGGGAATATCTGGCGGTGTTGTTGGGACCATCGTAATCAACAGGCTGGAAAAAGAAGAGGCATGGTGGGTTTTAATCGCACATAATAAAAAGTGCAGCAGTTACATAACTCTTCTTTTTTGGATACTAGATGGCGATATCTGATAGGCTATCCCATATGCCATTCCTATAATGCACTGTTAGTGTAATGAGAATGAGATGTGATGCCGTACTATCAAGCTGCGCGCGTGAATGTTTTGTCTTTTGCGTTTGTTCCGTGTGTGAATGTGGTCTTGAAAGAAATGTTCCAGAAAACATGTCCTGTTGCGTCCTGCACAGATCATAATAATCTACGTGCCACCACTGTTTCAATTTTTGTGGAAGCCCTGCTTCGTCGAATATGATATATGTAGAATGATATCTCTTAATCTTATTTCAATCCTAATTATTTTCTTATTTTTTATCATAAATTAACCAGTGTTATTTTATTTTCCCTTATTCCCCGATTCAAGTCCCACATTTTTATTTTATTATTTCTAACTCGCGCTTTAAAGAATTGTTGATTCTGAGTTTACACGTTCAGAGAGGAGGGATACAAATGCCTAACACTCACATCATCTTTTCAGAGATTTGAAAATTTTTATATTCAATTTTTTGTACTTATAATTTATCATTAATGGAATTTTGTTGATAATAATCGTTGATCATATGCTTATTTGATATATAATTGATTTTTTTCACTTGTTTTATAAATTTCAGAGGAAATTTAAAAAAAAGCATCGAGCATAACATTCGAATTCGGTCGCTGGTGCAGATGCTGATCTATTTTTCGTGTTTATTGATGATAACAAACCTGAAAAATAAATATTTCTTGGCACTTACTTTGTACAAGTACTCGTTGACGAAGTGGAATTTCTGGGACTGTGCGCAGATATCTTGCGCGTCGGGGACGCAGTTCAAGTGGACTTGGTGGAAGACGGTGTTCTCTGGGCACATCCAGGAGTGCTTGGCGCCGCCGACGCAGTAGTGGAACACCTGACACCCGACGCTGTCGTCTGCGTAGTAGCCGTCGTTCTTGCCGCCGCACGTGAACTGGGAGTCTTCCAGGAGGAGGGTCAAGGGATCGGGCCCTTGCTCCTCTTCCGGTTCCTCTTCGCGTCCGTTCAGGGACTGTTGGGGTGCAGAGCCGTACTGAAAGTGTGTACAAAAAGGTATTGTAAGTAAGAATTTTATTTAAGGTATCCGACTACGTTCAAAACACTGATTATCGACCACATTGGCAAATGCTTTTTTTAATGTCATTTCTTTTAGTTCAGACATTCATCTTCCCCAAACAGTTTACCTTTTCTAGGAAAAGGAAGGCCTAACCATCCAGGGTCACCTTTTTTTTTGGGGGGGGGGCAAATTTTTTTTTTTCACTTCCATTTTCTCAAAATTTTAACTCTCATAAAAATTCTCCGCCGTTAACCTGATGTCTCAAAAACTAACAGAGGTATTTGCATAAACATTTCAGCGTGTGTTTTAAATAAGATGGGCGATGAAATGAACCATGAATTTAATTGTTGGTAAAATACTTTTTCATTTATAGGTGTTTTTAGAAGAATTAAATTATGGACTTATGGAAAATATGCATATATACATGTATATTTTTACTCATCACTTTTTCGCATCTTAAAATTTTTCTTTGTATTTGGTTCATTTCCTTATCATCATATTCTATAACTTGGGTACAAAGAAAAGCAGGATGGCTGCATGACCATTTTGTGTAGAGTGTTCATCATTTCGGTTCAATTTCATTAAAATTTACTACAGATTTTCCTAACTCTCAAAATATATTATATTTTCAAATAAGTTTGTTGTATTTATAGTATTTTATATTATAATTGGCAATATATCTAAAAACCCTAGTTTTAAATTGTTTTTAAAAAATCCAATTTTTTTTCTTCCTTTGAACGTAGTCGGATACCTTGAATCTATTAAAAAAAAGTCATAACTTAAGAGCTGAATTCCGCATTGCTGCACTCGCAAGTTGTTGAACAACAAAGACATTGAATACTTTCTTAGGAAAATAAAGCTATGTAGTTTTGTAGTGACGGATTATCTACATAGCTTTCTCTTAAGTCACTCATTTGCCTAAGTAAAACGGAAGGAGATTTATTGCCTAGTTCCAAATCTTCAATTAAGGTTTTAATCTTTTTATTCTGCAGCACTTCAAAATGGTCAAGTAATCTATTCTTAAGAGCCGTATAAAGATGCAGTGGTAGTTCACACACAATATCTGTAGCATGCGAAAGAGTTTCAGGATCCAGAGCGGCATCTAAATAATCAAATTTAGTTGCCGCTTTGGATATATCTGTTGCTATTTGGTGATAGGTAGGATCGAACCTGGGACCTTACGGATGGTAGCCAGATGACATGACCACAAAACTAAAAGTGATCACTCAGTCTTGAGTATGTTATCTGGCTTATAAAGCTTCCACTACATATCTATCCAAATGTTATAAATTCTTGCCTACATCGGGATGCTGGTAAATCTTCTTAGATGCCAGTACTCTTAAGAATGTTGATCACTGAATTTGCTTTTAATCTTTTTGTTGTTTATTTGGTCTCTAAAAGTATATTAAAAAACGCTTAATGCTTTTGTCGATAGAAATTACTATGTTTTCATTTATTTTCCAACAGATTTTCAGGTATAAGCACAGACTTATCATTTTAAAATGACTATAATTTTTCATATAATACATAAATGGAACAAAAGACTTAAAAATATGAAAGGCTATAAAATGCAAGTATAGCTTATGCTTCCTTGGACTGTAAAATTAATCCCGATTGATTGACACAAATATTAATATATTTTTTTCATTTTAAAAGCAATAAAAAATAATGCAATATACAGTGAGTCAAAAAGCTCTTGTAAAGTGGTATCTTAATATGCCAGTAACAGCCACTAATCATAGTTGATTCATTTTGTCTAAGGGATATACGCGGCTGCAAAATTTTAAGATCGTAAGTTAATCCTTGGCGGAATTCAATCTCCGCATTGGCGCGATACCACAATACAAACCGCCACTCCGTCAATGAACACGCTCTTCGCTCGCTATAGCGCTTGGCGTTACCGAAACACGCTCTACGCTCGTCATAACGCTTCGCACTATAAAAATCATTTGTCTCTCCTTGACTCACTGGTGGAGGTGGTGGTATTGTGGAGGTATCTTAATAAGCCAGTAACAGCCACGAAACATTGGTGACCACTTTTGTATAAGGGATATGCTACGCGGCCACAAATCGTAAGGTCGTGAGTTTGATCCTTGGCGGAATTCAATCTCCGCCTTGGCGCGATTCCACAAATACCACCCGTCACAATTATGGTGTATTTTGGGGAATTAGTATACTGCTATAGTATCATATATTTACCTTATTGGCCCGATTGCTTGATGAGGAGGTTGAAGACGACCTTCTCCTGGGCGCAGGATCAGTCCTTGGGGCAGGGGCGGCCTGCCTAGGGGCTGGTGCTGGTTCGTAGGCCGGCTGGGGCGCCGGAGCTGCCGGTGCTTGAGCCCTGGCCTGCGGTGCGTACTGGGGCTGCACGGGCTGCGCTTGAAATTGCCTTCTGGGGTACACTTCCCCTTCGTCCTGCTCCTCGGCGTACACTGGGGCGGCGTTGGCAGCAGGGCGGTGCGCCCTCTCACTCCGAGGTCCGGGGAAAGTGTAGGCTTGTCTTTTCACCTGAGTCAAGGGGTGTTACGTGAACGAAACTTTCGAACATTGCAAGCAGCAGATTTGTATGAATTTTGACAAACTCCGTTTTTCTGCATTGTTTAATGATTACTTGAATAACGATTACATGGAAGTTTTCTTTGTAGATTAATTGAAAGTTTGGGCGCTATTCAGTATTCAGGACACTATTTATATGGAGAATATAATGATAATGAAATCGTAATATGGATTATTAGATGAATGAAGGCGTTTGCCTATTAGAATGCTACAATCATAAATTAACAGGACGTCTAAGAGGGACATAATCATTGAAATCATAAGGTAGTGATTATTAGATGAATAATGTTGTTTGCCTATTAGCATGTCTACGATCATAAATTAACAGGACTTCTAAGAGATGGATATAATCATTGAAATCATAAGGTAGTGATTATCAGACGAAGAATGCTGCCTGCCTGCAATCATAAATTAACAGGACGTCTAAGAGAGGGATGTGATCACTGAAATCATAAGGCAGTGATTATTAGATGAATAATGTCTGCTTATTAGCATGATTGCAGTCAAAAATTAACAGGACGTTTAAGAGATGGATATAACCTTTCAAGAATGGACATTAAGAAGATTGCATGCTCTTTCCATTGGGGATAAAAAAAGCATTTCTATTAACACCTAAAAACCATTCTGCTGCTAGAAATACGAATAAAGATAATATTTTTTCAGCCGTATTTCAGTATTTTGATTGTAAATTTTCTTTAATTTATCATGTTTGTTTAAATATTCCAACGGGAGGATTCATTGTACATTCATTGAGTAAGTAGGAGTTACAACGAGATAAAAGTTATAGGATGAATAAGTGTTATAACCAGTACTGTTATTTATAGGATTTAATTACATTTTCTAACTTATAATAATCATTATACTTTGCTTAAATTAATAATTCTGAGTTTTAGCTGATTTTCAAAAATTCAGAATTTTTTTTATGGACTATTTCAATTTACTTTTTGAGGATTAAGTCATTTGAACAAAGAAATAACTCTTTTTTAATGTATAAAATATTTGAAAAAAAATTATATACGATTAAAAAATTATTTTGTGTTTAACCTTATTGTGAATAGCCACGCTTAGCTTGCTCACTGGGCTAACAACATAATTTGAATCGAAAAATTGAGGTTATTTTTATTGAAATTATTTAAAATGTATCTAATATTACGTTATCTACAAAAAGAAAGTATTCCTACCAAACATAAAGAAGAAAAAAATTACTTACTCTTTCCTCGGCTATTACTCCGGCTCCTAAAACAAATAAAGACCAGTTAGTTGGTTAGATTTTTTTTACATTAGTAATATTTCAAAAAAATATTGATTAACAAAATGTGCAATAGAATATTTAAAACAAATCAAAAGGTGCAAATGATCTTTCTGTGCATTTTTAGAAATGTTAAGTGCCTTGCAATAAAAATTATGAATTTTAATTTTTACAGAAATTTATAGTTATTTAGGAATGAATACATAAAAATTAAACAATACATTGAAACCTTTATTTAATAAAAAGCACATGTACCATTGACACAGAAATAATCTTCAAATAAATTTAAAAGAATTTTTTTTAAAGAAATTTAGATTTACTCACCTAATAATAGGACACAACATATGAGGACCCTCATTTTGGAGATAATTGTATCTGAAAAAAAAAAACGTAATATGAAAAAAGAATAATATATAAAAAAGAAAAATTAATCCTAATTGCGACTAATTTTTTTAAAATTTTGATTTATGTAAAACATTTCAAATTCTCAAATGACCCTATTTCCTCACGATGTTTTATTTTTTTTCTTTTAATAAAAGGATAATATATATAAAAAAAATTAATCGTAATTGCGACTTATTAAAAAAATCTTGATTTATATAAAACGTTTTAAATTCTCAAACGACAATATAACCTCGCGATGTTTTTTTTTTTTCCTTTTTTCTTATACACATAAAAAAAAACTTTACTTAACGAGCAACTTTGATAATGAGTAATTCGCTTAACGAGATAACAAAATATTTAAAAAAAGTGACTCCCTTAAACCAGCAGGCAGTGGTGACCTGGTGATAAGAATTTGACTTTGGAATCGATGACATTCAGGTTTGAGACTCGATTCCACCGACCAAAAGTCGTGTAAGCGAGTCTGGTACACATTAAATCCGTCAGGCCGAACGTCCACCCACTGGTGTGGTGTGGGAGTTTGGAGAGGGATGGGATACCAGCTCAAGTGCCATCCTAGGCATCTGACAGTAATTAAAAATCCGCCCCCAAATAGCCCCAGGTCCGCCCCAAAATAGCCCTAGGGTTGCCTCAAAACGGGACGTTAGTATAAATAAACTAAATCCTTAAACGAGTGGAGAGGGGGTACCATGACGTCACATGCAGAATAGACCCGTATCAGTCTGTGTTGAGCTCTTGTTTCAAAAGTATCCATGTGGGAGATGTTTTGGCTAGATAGCGCCAAAAGAAGGTCGATTTTTGGGGTTTGAGCACACAATGATTGCACACACACAAAAAGGGCGAAACACAAATGTGTCTGAATCCTTATTTCAGCTCTCTGTATCATACAAATCAACATGATATTCAGCTAGGATAATGCAGAGTTTTTACTCTATTCTTATTGAAATAGATTACATATGCATATACACATTTTGTTAAGATAAATTTGTACTTGACCTTTAAAAAAATGACCCAAAAAAAATGATGCAAAAAAAAAAAAGTGTTTACGAGGTTGCAAATATGAATATCTTTTTACATGACTGACAGCCTGAAGAATTCTTAGAAATAATTCATTACAACTTTTTTTTTCAATTTTTTTTTGTATCTGTTATACATAAATATTATTTAATTTAACTATGCATCTGCGTTTATTCTAAATTTACCGCTCAAAACAGGTCTTAACTCTTTAGTATATGGCTTTACACACACACACACACACACACACACACACACACACACACACACACA
>JAPMOQ010047131.1:580332-600954 GCA_026543055.1 Argiope trifasciata | reverse complement strand
CCACACACACACACACACACACACACACACACACACACACACACACACTCGATATTCAATATATAAATAGAGATGAAAGCACTCTAAAACGTAAAATAAATTGAAAGGAAAGTCTTTACGTTAAATATTTTTTTTGTAAATATCCAAAAATTCAACACATTTCTAAAACTTAAACAATGTGACGGAGTTTTAACTTAAAATTTATTTATCAATTATAAAACTTGGAAAGGAGTCTATGAAACAAATTCCAAAATGAAACTATTCAAAAATTTAAGAAAAAAAAAAAAAAAACTGTAATACAGAGGGGAGTAACTTCCTTTTCTGAAGATAAACTGAAGTTGTTTTAGGAATGAAGTTCATCATCGACCGTCGTTTGATCATTTTAAACCGTCTTCAGATGTTAAGAACTACATGAAATAACGCCATCCTGAGCCCCCGGTGCCTATAACACTCAGTTGTCTAACGGATGGATGGGCACAGAATGGAAGGAAAGGAAGAAATAAATAAAACCAATAAAGAAAGAAGGAGACGACAAACCATCCCGGTATCTTCAGAGAGAATCCCATCGGTGTCAAATCCGACACGACTGCATTCAATTTTTGGTGAAGTAATAATTGGTGGTGGGTCTAATGCCACTTGGTCATACTAAGCCAGAATGAGCGGAGCTCTTTCGAATGAAGGCAGAAGTGTGCGCCTTTCGTTGTGAACGAGCACCGTTAAGGTGAAAGGGCGACTTTGCTCGAACACACACACGACATAACCCTCTTTACGGAGCGGTCGTACTCATTCATCCATTCGCAAGACAGAATTTAGATCCAAATCAGAGACCGACCCATCCCTGATTCAGTACCCCCAGAGGTATGGGAACTTGGAGGACTTTACAGTTACGACAACTGCCATTAGCCTACACGGCGGTCTTTGGCCGAGACGAGGACAGAACCCGTCGGTTACGAGACTAATGCTCTATCTACCAGGCTACCGCCCCCCCTAGTAATATTTAGATGGAGGGAAGAATAATACTTAAACAACTGCTGATTATGGGTTGAACTTACAAGGCAATGGGAATGCTAACTGAAAAGAAAAGAATTGATAAATGACATTGAGAGCATCTGTGTGACATGCATCAGCAATCAACAATCACTGTAGAGTCAAAATCTGTAGTCTCTGTCTGGGTCCTGTGGTTTTGTTTTCCTTCTAGAGAACTGCACTTTTAAGGGACTTTTGAAGTTATAATTTCGGCTGATTTTGATTGGCAGTTTGGTCTCAGCTATTGAGTAACCTTGAAGAGGTCTTGGTATTTGTGAATATGGTTTACCATGGAGTGGATCTTGCTGAGTGAAAGGCCATTCGATGCAACTCTCCTGTACCATTCTTCCTCAAGACGTGGTTCTGGCTTTTTCATGCGCCATGAGAGAGTCAGTATGGCATGGTGAATTTAGGATCCTATCTCTCCACAGCTACAACAAGGAGAGTTGGCCAGATGGAATCTGTGCAGGTACGTTGGGAATGGCCCGTGTCCACTGAAGAAAAGGACATCCGCTCTTCAGCTGAACCAACATATATTCCTCTATATGTTTTTTAGTCACACCGGCATTAGGATCCGAAATCGATAGATTTCACAAGCAACAACTATGATTTGTTTTTGGTGAAATCGGGTTTACAGACATCAATCTTCTATAACTAAAACTTCTGCAGTCCCCCCCCCAAATTTATTACTTGACAATTAAACTATTTGCTTTGAATTTTTCTCTTGATATCTTTCGACGAAAAAAGTAAAATGAATACATTAAAAAAAAAGACATCTCGAACTAACTATCGAATTCAATTCTGAGAAATAAAATAATACCATTATGCTAAATCAACAGCCTTTTCTGAATTGTGTGAGTTGTATTGATTAAAAACGTATTTCAAAATGTACGCAATAAAAAAAAGGTCACTTACGGAAATATTTCATAAATAAGAAAACACTTTGATTTTATTTCCATTCCCATTGTAATTAGAACCAATTTTGAGATAGCCGTTTAAAATACTTCAAAATGAAGAAATATTCAAACTAATTTCATTTTTATTAAAAGGGGTAAAAAATGGCAACCGTGGAAGCAGAGTACAAATGAATTCCTTTAAAATATTTAAAAGGGAAATAAACCACCTCTACTAATTATTAAAAAGGGAAATAAATTACCTCAGCTAATTATACTTCCCCTACCAGCCGGCGTCCTGGCATAGGGGTAGTGGGTCTTCCCCGTAATCCAGGCGTCCCGGGTTAGAGTCGAGGTTGTTGTTCTGTGTTCTCTCTGTGAGGTTATGAATGTGCTCCCTTCTAAAAAAGGTTTGCGCAAACGACTGCGACGTGTGAGTAGCTAAGACGCGCTCTTGACCCTACTGAAACAAGAGACGCATCCTTTGCTTAAAATTGCCAGCGAACTTGTCTATGACAAGTGTCATTAGACACAAACAAAAGCAACGAATAACTCCATCGATTGTAAAGAGTAAAATAAATTCTTATTTGGAAAGTTAAATAATTCTAATACAAATTAAATTCGTTGTAACATTTTGAACAACGATAGAAAAAGAATTTAATTCTCATCGATAGTCGATTCTAAAATAAAAATGGCAGAGAAGTTATCTATTCACTTTTTCAGTCTACTTTGTTCTAATTGACATTAAACAGAAAGAAAACAAGTTATGTATATAAAAAAATTAAATTCCTACTTATTTTTTACATTGTTTATATACATCTTATATTATTTATGATCTGGGGTAGCGTCAGTAATCTCAGAAATTGGCGACAAACAAGGTGCCCGTTTGGCAACTTGGCGATTAAATAGAAATCATTGGAAAAATTAATTAATTAATAAATATTTGAAGAAAAACTGTATTAACATCAAGTGTCATTCACTAGAAGTTAAAAAATATATTTGAAATTGAGTGGATGAATAAAAAATATTTTACTAATGATTGAAAATTTAAATATACATATAGGGAGAATGTTAACTAATAGTAGGAATTCCAAAAAAAAAAAAAAAAAAAAAAGGTTCATTTAAAAGAATATATGCGAAGATTATCATTAAAAAATTGTTAGTTCGTTGCAGAATTCAGTATAAAGAGGACGTGTGTCTCCCTCCCTGTGATCATATAAAGATGGAAATGGATATATATGTTTTCTATATTTTTTCCCTTTAATATTGAAAGGATTTTTATCGATAATGTAAGAAATGAAGTAATAATCAATAAATTATTACCCATTGAAATTTTGAATAAAATTAAGAAATACTATTGAAAAAAAGTTATTGATTTTTTTTTTTTGCTTTATTCAAACTATTACATTCAAGATTTATTTATTTTATTCACAAAGTTAAATCAAGAAATATCAAATATTTAATTCAAATGAATTATATTTCATAACAACCGTATCTTAAAAGAATTTTAATAAGCAGAGTCACAAACTTACGAATACTTCAATAGTTAATTAAAATTTTGTTTCGGCATGCAAAGATATTTCAGCCCAGTTCTAAACTTTTTTCAAAGCAAAATTTGGAAATGTCACTATAATTCTATTAAAAATGTCCTGATTAATCAAGCATTCACTGATATTAAAATAATCCATCTTACAAGACTTGGTGAGAAATTAAGAACAGCAAATCAGAAAGTAAAAAAATTATTCAAAGTAAAAGTATTACTTAAATGATAACTGATAATATGTCAGAGTAGGACTTAATTCAATCGCATTTTTTTTCGTAATTCCTCTCATTACTTTCATCTTGATAATCTTAGGTATCGCCTGATATGTTGTTCTTAATTTTCCACCTAACATTTTTCCATCCACCGGTGCGAGGAAATAACATTTAAATATCTATCACCCATAAATATCTATGCACCCATTGTTTTTTAAACACAATCTACCCAATGGGTAAATGACTCAGGGAAAGGAAGCAGTGCCGGCTGGGGGTACAACCGGGCCCCTCAAATGAGGGGCACCTCCACCATGATTAAGAATTAAAACAATGTTCTGAGTATTAACATACTAAAAGTCTACAAGCGTGTTTCCATGTGGCTGGCTGAGCATCGACTGACGCCTTCAGCAGGCAAAGATCGCAGTGATATCTGCAAAAAAGGCGGGTAATGTTCATTCATGAAAGAAGAAACCCCCGTCAGACATATTCAGACAGAGCGGCGTGCCCGGGGCCCAGAAGTGGAGGCTGAGGCTGGGTTCGAATGGACTTGCAAATCCTCAGCTATCTGCTTTTGTCTATATCTAATACCATATTTTTTTACAATCTTTTACAATGCCAGTGACTAAATATAATAAATGCCGAACCCCCTTTCAGCAAATTAAAATTAAGTAAAAGATTCTCTTCGATCAAGCATATGGGTGTAATGTTTAAATGCTTTTGCTGTATTAAGTATCGAAAAAGAAATCGGAAAAATGGTCTTTTCCTGTAGTCATTAACAGCAAAATAAGATCACGCATCATTAAATACATATTTGGAGATGATGTTGGCTGGATTGGTGCCAATGTTGAGGTTGAATTCCACCAAGGATCGAACCTGCTATGTTTGGGTTAGAAGTCCAGTCACTTATCCATTTGACAAAAGCGATCGCTCATGTCAAGTGGCTGTTACTGGCCCATTAAGATATCACTTCACATATGCAAATGTACGTTTTTCTACCAAAGCATTAAAAAGTGATACTTGCATGAAATGAAATGTAGCGAAGCATGACGGAGACATGTGATAAATTTTCCTCTCAGTTACTGTCAACACAACTAACTAAGTATCCCCATTGGCCTGCTTCTGAAGTTAGATTAATACTTCAAATGATATATAAGTGATATAAAACAGAAGTCCTAAAATCAAAGACTTGTCTGTCATTCAAAAACAAAAGCGAAGAAAAAGACAATGGTGGAAATAATTCCATTTTCTGTCATTGAAACAGCGGAATTCATGGATCTGAGCTTGGATCAAACAAAAATAAAATAACATACTCTTTATTTTAATCAACACGATAAAGACAAACATCTAGGTGAAAAAAAACCCCATTTGTTCCGTACTTGATTTTACTTTGAACTTTATTATTTTTTTCTTTTGCATACACAGAATTTTTTGTGTCTGGTGCTAACTTGAGTCTACCATCCTCTGGTTATGAAGCTACGTTTACACCATCAGATCATTGTAACCCACCTTCCTTTCAGAGCCGGCCCTCTCTATGAAGGGGCCCGAGTGCAAAACCCCCTTTGGGGCCCTCCATTTTTAGCAAAGTAAAATAATTACTAATGAAACCTGAGTTGCTTACTTCTCGCAAAAAAAAAAAAAAGGCATAATACGATCTTCACGATGGGCAGCATGTAGTTGATCTTGTCTGAGTGAAGCTTCATAAACAATCATTAAGGTTGCACAAACTATTTATTTTCCTTGAAACACATCTACTGGTTGTTTTTAATTTTATTTCACAACAATTGGGGAAAAATTATAATTCT
This sequence comes from Argiope trifasciata, assembly GCA_026543055.1. Taxonomy (NCBI): domain Eukaryota; kingdom Metazoa; phylum Arthropoda; class Arachnida; order Araneae; family Araneidae; genus Argiope; species Argiope trifasciata. The sequence continues at coordinate 595,478 of JAPMOQ010047131.1, read as the reverse complement.
TTTGAACATATTCATAGAAAGCGCAAACCAAGAATTATTGTACACTAACTATCTATATAAATAAAAATGAATGTTTGTCTGTATGTCCCTTATGCTTTCCCAAACCGTCCATTCGATGGCTATGAAACTTGGTCAGCTTTTTAGAAAGATAGTGCAATGATTTAAAATTGGAAAAAAAAAAAATTCGAATCTCAACCGTTTCTATTGACCAAGGATTCATCTCCAAATAACTCGTCGAGAAGAGACACAATAGATTCATTAGCAATGCTAAATACAACTTAAAGGATATAATTTCGTAGCTGTAGTAAGCAAATGTCATGAAAATCATTTTCAGAGGCAACAATTTTATTACAGATGATGCAAGGAAATTTTGGGAGACCAACACGGGGTTTTATATTTTAATTAAATTTAAGCGGTTTTCGCAGTAACCACCAAAAATATTGTAGTACTAATAATTTTGCACCATCTTCATTTTCAAAAAAATTATCTTTTCAGATATATTAATGATTTTACAATATAAATATATTCTCTATGTTTAATCAATTTTGAAATAAAAATATAAAATATTTTAATCACATTTTCTAAAATTAAATTTGAGAATAGGAAACGAATCACGAGATACAATAAATAATTTTTTCATTACCGTTCTGAAAGAACTCCAAATTTAACAATTCTAAAAGCATACTCATATCTGCTATATAGAAATGCATATTTGTTTGTTCGTATTTCATATACTGTCGTACCGTTCATCCCATTTCGATAAAACATTGTCAAATGATTGATTGAATGCACTCAATATTTTTTTTTCGGTGGCAGCAACGCACCGGGTACCAGCTAGTCATTAAATAAAATTGAAGCAACGCGATTTCATGTAGATCTTTAAACCTTTCGCCTTTTTCCATTGTTCAAGACATATGCTTTTTGCCGCATTAGAATAAACAAAAATAAAAACTCAAGCAAGAAAACATTTACAAAGCGTTTCAAACGCTCAAAAGTTTTTAAAGTACGCTTATAGCGTGTCACAGAAGTTTCACTTGGACGTGCCAGACACGTCACGGACGACGAAGAGGTTAATGAAACGTTAACTTCTAAATTACAATTTTATTTCTTATATGCGTTCAGGAATTTCAATGCACATTTATCAGAAATGTTTCAATCCTTTGTTAGAATTGATTAGATTTGTACATAACTGGACTAATTAATTTCAATACTATAACTATGGAAAGAAGATAAATCACATGAAACATATAATTAATTATACATGTAAAAAAAAGTGGATTTAAAATGGAGATAACCCGCCAAGTTTGGCGCTCCTCTTTCTCCGCAATTGCGCTCGTGAGGTTGCCGGTGAAGATGAAATATAAAATATGGTCAGTTGAATTTTAGATTTCGGAATTGATAGGATAGGAATCCATTTTGATGCGTTCTTTGTATACAAATACTAGCCGCCTTTGGCGACCAGCTGGTTCGCCATGAGTAATGGGTTCTAAAGTTTTCAATTAAATCACATATTCATTAGCCTTGAAGTAACTCCGGGCATTGATTGGCCTGAAATTAATATTTTCTTTAAGATGATGGACTGAACGTTCTAAAAGAACACGTTTTGCTAATAATATGCTATATTTTTATAAATCAGTCAGTTTTAATGATTGATTTAGAAGACTGATTGATGTAGCAACTTTTATTTAAAATATTAATAAAAATATTTTGTAAAATATGGCTCACAGAGCAAAGTATGAAGAAATCAAAAACTCATTATTCATAAATGCATTGTTTGACTCAAGCTACATAAAATGTAATTATTTACTTCATTTAGATCAAATTAATAGTATTAAACAATATATATGCCTATTAATAATAGTTTACAAATTGGCCATTGGAAAGGAATTTGAATGCATATCCTGTATAAATTCAATCCTGTATAAATAAAGATAATTTATTTAATTAATGATTTAAATATTGCAAACGATCATAGAATCCTTTGCCTTGCATTTTTTAAAGAAAATATCATCTTTTATATTTATTTTATTTTATCCAGTCACGTGCTAAAAGTTGCATTTCTTCAGATTTAATTTGCGATGATAGTTTTATTATTTTTTAATTTTGAACTTCCGTCAAAATGATGGCAACACGGTGATAAAACATCATTTTTTCCCTTTGACGTGCTCTTGCAGATTTTATAGAAATCTTAGCTTTGCATTTATTTTTTTAGAAACTATCACATTTTATACTGAAAAAAAAATATTGAATTAATGATACAGATATTGCAAACGATAATAGAAATATGCCATTAAGACGGGATTCCAATGCATATCCTGTCTAAATTCGATCTGGTTTAACGTAAAGAAGATTTATTATTTAGATGTTGCAAACGATCATAGAATCTTTTGCTTTGCATTTATTTTTTTTAGAAAATATCACATTTTATATTTCTTTTATTTTATCCAGTTACGTGTTAAAAGTTGCATTTCTTTAGATTTATTTTGCGATGATAGTTTTTTTTTATTCGAACTTCCGGCATTCTTTTATTTTATCCAGTCACGTGATAAAAACATGGTTAAAATATTTCTTTAAAAATTTGTTAAAAATAGAAGCTTACGTTATAAATTATATATCTGATACCGTTAGAAAGCTAATTTTTTTATCTTTAAATTGATATAAAAATCATGTGTGTGCAATAATATTTTCGAAAGTTATAGCGGAAAAACGTCAAAATTTCGCTTAAAATTTAATTGATTCAAATTCTATTTAAAAATTCGAAAAAAGGGCTCCGAGGTGCACATTCCCGACCTCCAAGGTATACATGTGCCAAATTTGGTAGCTGTAGGTCCAACGGTCTGGCTTGTAGAGCGCCAACACACACACCCACACATTGAGCTTTATGATAAGTATAGTTATAGATATTCCATTGAGAGAAAAAAGCAATTACTTGGAGCTAAAAAAGCAATTGGAAATCTCACTGTCAATGTTTGTTTAATGTTTAATGCTTTTCGTCTTCGTCCTGCAAACTAATATATATTGTGTTATACTAAATACAAGTATTTTCATTTCTACCTTTTTGACATGATTAATTGCATGCCACTGAACTAACTTTCGAACTGCATAAATAGATTTTAAAAAATTTCAATGCATGCTATTTTATAGAGAGCTATTTTTTGCTTATTAAATGGCATCTGTTGACTATTTTGCACTATCATGATCTTGTTTCAACAACAAGATGTATAATAAATTCGGAAATTTAAGTTGATGCGGGGTATGAGACTTGCGTCACATAAGTGTGGATTGAATTTTAATTCAATTCAATTCAATTCAAGTTAAATTTTTAAGAGCTGTTAAGGTGTACGCACACACTTGAAACTTCGAAAATCGTTCGAAATATCAATATTGTTTGGAGCAGTATAGTCAACATGATGACTCTTATGCCAATAAAATCCAAAATATCAAACATTTTTATTGCCTTTTTATTACTTCAAAATGTTCTCTGATCCTTTAGCTTTCAAATGATATCAAGATGTTGCAAGTAGTCGGGATATTTCTCTAGTTATGAGTATCTTTCTTGAGGTACTTTCACTAAAAACTCTGGTTTCGATTTTTTTTTTAAATTCATTTTATGAAGAATGATAGTTTTTCCACTCTGTTGTTTCATGCAAACAATCGTAAAACAACAAGAAAGGGACCCAAAACAATTATTTATACATTAGAGTAATCTGTATGAAGCGGTGGATGTTTTGTGCCTCAATAAAAGTTATATTCACAGAAATTTTTTTTTAATAACTATTTAAAAGTTAATATTGCAAAAAAAATTTTCGCTTTTTCTGTTCATCGTTAATGAAAAAATTGTTTGAAAAAAAAAAACTATGCATTTTTATAACTTGATGGTGGCAGACAACATGAAGATTAATATTAGGCATCATTTCCAACTAGAATTCTGTGTCTGTACAAATTAGAACTTATGATATGTTTCAAAAAATATAATAATTAGCTCATTAAATATCAATTAATTAATTAATAATTAGTGTGATATCGTTTTTTTTTCACTGAGATGAGTTTAAACAAATATTAAGAATCTACTGTGAAAAAACAGGATTTTTTAATTTTACATTTAAAAAAATCTTCTAGTATTAAGTACACTTTAAATCGATTGCCCCCCCCCCCCGCAAAAAAGAAATTTTTTCGCTAACTCGTTTGTTAAATTTTCGCACATATTAGCAAAATATACAGAGAACATTAGGAGGTTTCTTGGAAGTAAACTCTTCCAAATAATAGGTGCATCACGTCTAAATTGTTGACTAGGGAATGCCTCGTTTGTTTGAGACAACCAAGATTTTATGTTGATACGAAGAGGGGGTTACATAGCTAATTGGAGATTAACATAAAGCATCAAATTCACCAGATGTATAATTTCAAATAATTCTTTGAAAAAAAACCATATTACATTTTTATACCACCAATATTCAGCTAAGTCTTAGAGCCCCAAAGAAAGTGCAGTAAAATTTCAGACAACTTGAGTTTTTGAAGTGATTCTTACTGTGCCAACATATTAAATAATAATTCACTATTTTCGAAAATCCATTCAAAATAAAGTTCAACTCCGTTAACAAAAGTTAACAAACTGATAACTGACACACTGTTTTATCATTCGTTTACTCTGACAAAAATAATACATTTTTTATAGAAAAGTATTAGGTTTCTGCTTCTTCGCACAAGATGTATACATATATTTAAATTGAAACATTTATACAATCCTCATGTACTACAAAGTATCACACGGGGATTTACAAAAGTAAGTATTCAATACATAATAAAAAGAAAATAAGAAAATTTAACAGTTATGAAGGGTTAAAATAAGGATAAAATAAGACAATTTATGTTAAGAATAAGGAAGTTTAACATGTTTCGATAGTAAATTTACAAAAATTTTCAAAAGCACTTATGGTGGAAACAAGTTGAGCTCAAGATATCTGACCCCTTTTCAGAACTATTGTAACATCGAAAGTTCCCCTTAACCACTTGAAATACGAATTTGCTTAGCTTCCTAATTAAATGACGAATTTAATAGCTTCCTCATTGGAATATTTACTATTATTTTAATTCCTTTAACAATGATGCGTTTCGAGTGACTTTTTTCATTTTAATACTTTTACTTAATTGCAGATTAAAAATCAAAAATTCAATCATTCAATGCATGTCTCAGACACCTCATTGTATGCGAAGTGGTTAATATTGTTCATCCTTAAATGGTGGCAACGGAACGTGTGGATATAAACTCTATGACACGTTTAATCAAGTTTTAATATTTTTTTTTTCTCTTTAGCTATAACAATTAGGAATAATGATACGGTTATAGAGTTTTTTGTAATATAAGATCAAATTGTAATGTGCCAAATGCATCTCCATTTCAGAGTACATATCTATTAAATATTATAACCGTAGCTGTTTACCTCGGCCCTCTATCGGCCGTTGCCTTGAACCATCAGCCCTTGTCTTGGAAGCGAGCGTAAAACATGATGTAGTCCCCGAGTACTATTTTAATGCATACATGTTAAATGTTATCGTCCCAAATAGTTTTGTTCCCATGGAAATCATGTCCTTTAATGTCATTAAATGTATTTTAACATCATTGGCGTGATTTATTGATTTTAATAGTCTACGCTGACAGAATCAAAATTTTGGCACCCTTTCGGTCACAACATTTCAGTTACCAGAGAATTAAATGCCCAAATAATGATACTTTTCTCGAAATAATTAGTTATTTGTTATGAGCTGAATAGAAATCAAGTCTACCGATAACGTCTAGAGCCGGTACTTCCGGTTCAAACCTGCGAATAAATAAGATCCAGTTGGCGATTTTCTGTAGAAAGGAAAAGCGTGCCAACCGGTTCGCTATTCAATGCCTCAGTGGCACAGAGAGAGTGACTTGTCAGGCTACTTGGAAAAGAGAAACAACATGAAAAGGCGGAATTTAGGACACATATTTAGTTTGTTTTTGAGGCAGTTTTTCAACCAACTGTTCATCTGAGGAAACTCAGATCAATTATCCAATGACCGATAACTGTTCATAATTGTTTTATAAACGGTTTGCAGACAGTTTTCCGTTTTAAACACAACCGGAACAGTTTTTAAGAAGTAAAAAAAAAAAAAAAAAAAAAAAAAACTTAATTAACATTTTCTTATATTATCGAACCAGTAAGTAAGTAATAAATTTTGGAAGTTATTATTACAGAAGATTAAAATAGGATTAAGATATATTAGTTTCGTACTTTGCTACTGTTTAAATCGTTTATACATTTCATATTTTTGACAAGAATCGATAACAAGAACAATTCAACGAGAGAGAATTTCATACTCTGCAGATAGAATGTAATATAAATCAGTTTCAGTAACTGTATAAAATGCGGTACAAGTAAGTAGGCAATCAGTAAAAGAAATTGAAAAAATAAACAAACTTACGAACAATTATTTTTTTTATTAAAAAAAAAAACCGTAATATCGTCTTCAGGTTGAAGTGTTATTCTTTTTATATTGACCAGAAATTTAAAAATTTGGAACCCCAATTTAACTTTAAAATGAATGATTTTTAATTTGCAGCTTTAAACACCCCCGAACGATGCATAAATAAAAAGTTTAAGAGAAAAATAAACAATAAAAAGATTTCTATTAAAGCTTATCATGAATTGATATTTCCATAAAATTCCCTGCATTGAAACTACTTTTTATTTTTATGCAATACAACATTTCAGAGTTTAACCAAGAGTACCTTTAAGTGGAATAACAACCTAAGTCGACATTCACATGATTAAGAGCCTTTAAAATAAAATTTATTTTGGAAGATATATCGATTAATTTAATTTATAACAAAATTAAACTAGATTTCTTAAGTCGATATTAAGAACCTTTAAAATTTTATGAATTTTAAATTTTAAGAACTAAGAATTTTTTTAAGTCGACATTAAGAACCTTTAAAAAAAGTTTTATTTTGGAAGATATATTGATTCATTTAATTTATAATAAAATTAAGCTAGATATGTTAAGAAATTTCTCTTAGAGGAATTTGTATCCTTATTAAAGCATCATCTCTGTCATATATAGCGTGAAATTACGTTACCGTTTAGTTTTAAACATTTTAAGCTAAGTATGATTGGCAAATAATCGTTAAAAATCTATCCAAAAAATTAAATATTAACATTAGAAAAAAATTTTAAATACAAAACAATTAAACTGAAGATATTTACATTATTTTCCCAAGGGGATTTTTTTTCAAAATAAAAAAAAAAAACCAAATCCATTTTGAAACACAGAATGGTTAAAGCTAATCGAAGAGCCAGGGAAGGCAGTCCGAAATGTATATCCAGAAGAATGCACCTTTTCACTTACCCTCTCGATGAGGTTCTAATCCAGAGTGCTGTGCGGACGCCGGCGGAGCGAAGCTTTTATACGGACTACGTCACCGATTCGTGGCTTGGCCTAGTTAGCCGGTCCTCCAGCCAGCAGGAATTCCAACTCTGCCAGCGATGTTACTCCTCGCCTCTTCCGCAGCGGGCTTCGGTTTCACCGGCTCTTATGCAAAAGCCAGGACTCCGCCTCAGAGGATTCTGCCCTACTTAGGCCTTTGTTCTCTTAGGCCGCAGAAACATAATAATATTCTGAAAAATGGCTCATTCGACGGACAGTGAAGGCCAAGACATTTTCTTCGTGGACATCGACACTCAGAACGGACGACCTTTACAGAATTCAGAGACGTATCGATTTTCCTTTCCCTTTCTTTCTTATCGGATCTATCAGGGATTTTCTTAAAAGGTCAGGGATAAATATACATTTAGCAGCTTCCAGAGCATTCACTTTCTCCAATTTTTCAGGCAACCAAATACTACACATCTCAATTTCATTATGGTTTCAGCAGTTATATTAGCGTCCCGTTTTGAAGCAACACTATTTAGGCCACCGGTCTTTACTCTCTCCCTTTTGCTCTTAGGCCACAGAAACATAATAATATTCGAAAAAGGGCTCCATGAAGGCCATGGAATAGGAAGACATTTTTGGTTTTACATAGATACATCGACACTCAAATCGGACGACCTTTCCAGAAATTGTTGACGTATCGATTCCCCGCTCTCTTTCGACTGATCAATCAGCGATTTCCTTGAAAGGTCAGGGATGAATATACATTCTGTAGCTTTCTCTTTCTTTTAGTGAGTTCAGAGTATTCTCTCAAACTTTTCAGGCAACCGAATCCTACACATCTCAATTTCAGCTAGTGCAGAGTCCCGTTTAGAAGCAATATTATTTAGGTCACCAGCTTTTGTTTTTTTTTTCTTTCTCTTAGGCCACACGCAACAAAAAAATTGCTCCTTCGTCCAACAGTGAAGGCCGTATGACTATAAGAAATTTCTTTCATAATACATTGACACCCAAAATAAGAGACTTTTCTAGAATTCCACGATGCATAAATTCCTGTTTCTCTTTCTAACAACGGATTTATCAGGGATTTCCTTGGAAGGTCAGGGATAAATATATATCCTGCAACCTTTCTCTTTTTTAGGGAGTCCAGAGCATTCATTGAAACTTTCTCCAACTTTTCAGGCAACCAAATCTCACACATCTCAATTTCATTACGGTTTCAGACAGTGTAGTTATATTAGCGTCCCGTTTAGAAGCAACCCTATTTAGGCCACTGGCCTTTGTTCTCTCCCTCTTCTTCTTAGGCCACAGAAACATAAAAATATTCGAAAAAGGGCTACTTCGACGAATAGTGAAGGCCATGGGACTGTTTGAGAGTGAGAGTTTGAGGTGGTGAGAAAGACAGCTATTTACTACCCTGAAAGGAATCTCAGTTTGACAGATCGGTCCATGTAAGGTCAGAAAATACCTATTCAGCAGTCTACCACAACTAATCCTTTCAATACTGCTACGTTCAGTAGTGGCGGGGTGGTCGGCTGTATAGAAGAAGAAGTAAGCACATAAGCGAATAGCTAATGGCCTTTGAGTAAATTAATCGTTGCTAGTATGGAAAGAATGCTAAGGTCCTACAGATTGCCTCATGGTGGAAGGGTGTCTCTGGGTGATATGGGTGATGTACTTCGGGAGCTTACTCCTGGTAGGGTCACCCAAGGCTTGAAGGCCATTCCACTATGTCCAGCAAAAATCTGCAGGCGAAGGAGCTAAGACAGTCTTCTATCTCCTGGTTCTCCAGTCTTTTGACTCCAGATACTGCTCTTCTCTCCCCACAGCCTCTGCTGAACACATGTTAGAACTGTTCAGGACTTTTGGGGGGGTGAAATTTATTCTTCTCCCTTCCTCGTTTTTTACTTTCTTCATGTCAACGAATTTTTGGATTTGGTCTGTCTAAGTCAGGCCGTGGAGATTAGCCACAGCAACCATGAAGAATGCAAAATACTAAATATCCCTATCGAAATGTTACTATGAATTAATCTCATAGTAATTACTTCAGAAAATGGAAGCAACTACAACTTTCGGAGAACAGATTCTAAAAATTCTCAATTCATTCATTTTGTTTCCAGTTTAGTCATTATTTTAGTCCCCGAAGTAAAAGAAGGATTCTTTTAGCAAGAGAAGACTGGTGGCAAATGTGGATTTCGGGACGGATGGTTGAATGATAAGAATTCATTTCAACCAGATTGGCAGTGTATGTAATTGCTGAAAGCCAGAAACAAGACTCGAGGTAGAATGGTACAGGAGAGTTGAATCAAATACCTTTTCACGTGGCAAGATCTGGTGCAAAGTAAACCATATTCATAAATACCAAGACCTCTTCGAGATTGCACAATAGCTGAGACCAAATTGCCAGTCAAAATCCTCCGAAATTATAACTTCAAAAGTACAGTTTTCCAAGAAAGAAAAGAAACCAACCTGACTGACGCTACAGATTTCTGATTCTACAGTGAATGTTTATTTGCTGATACATGTCACACAGATGTTCTCAATGTAATTTATCAGTTTTTTCCTTTTTAGTTAGTAACTTTGTTTGACTTTAAGTTCAACCCATAGTCACCATTTGTCTTAAATATCATTGTCCCCTCCATCCAGTTATTACTTCACCGAAAATTGAATACTGTCGTATGGGGTTTGACGCCGATGGGATTTTCTCTGGAGATACCTGGATGGTCTGTCGTCTGCTTCTTTCTTTAAACAAATTTTCTTCTTTCTTTTTTTCCTTCTTTCCAACCTGTACTCCTCCAACTAGTTGTTAGTGTTATAGTGTTACTTACTCTGTCGATACTGCTACGTTCAGGGGTGGCTGGTGGTTGGCTGTATAGAAGAAGAAGAAGTGTTACTTACTTAGTGTGCAGTGCTACCAACTTAGTGTTATAGGCACCGGTGGTACAGCACGTGTGTGTATGTGAGTATGTTCTATGGATGTATTCAAATGATCCAAATAACTCTGAAGTTGTTACCAATAAAAGGTTATTTATTTAACTAAGCTGATTTGCTTGAATGAACGTTTGTAATACAGTGCCCTTGAGCAATAAATCTTCTGATAAGGAAGTTAATTCTGCAGAAATTGTAATGGCTGTTGAGTGTTGAGCCAACGATTCCAGTGACTTGCTGTTCATTGACCCAGCAGGTCAATGAGTCGGTACTAACTGACCAATGAATCTGGTACTGATAATAAACCTAGCGCTAGAAATGAAGGATTCAAAATCAGGGCTTCGAACCGTAATTTTTTTTGTTCCGGTTTTCGTTCCGGTTCAACTAAAAAATTAATATCGGTTCAGTTCCGGTTTTCGCTCCGCCAAAAATAACGGTTTTCGGTTCAGTTCCAAATGAATAATTTCATTTTATGTATATTCTTATTTGTACTAAAAATATAATTCTATCATAAACAAAAAATGTAATTCTATCAAAATTTAGAAGATTTTATTCTTTTTTTAATTGGTACACTTTGTGAATTGATACAAACAGCAGGTACGATAAGAGCGGTGAGCAGAGGACGGCGAGCATTGGCATTGTTATCCATTATCAAAATCTCATTTGACAACTAGGTTGACGTTAAATTAGAAAATATTGATAAGTTGGTAACAGTAACAAAATGACTGAAAGATATATCGAACCGAAATAAACCGATATTTTTTTCGGTTCAGTTCCGGTTTTCGTTCCGACCAAAATAACGGTTTTTTCCGGTTTTCGGTTCAGTTCCGGTTCGAAGCCCTGTTCAAAATGGCACTAGGACTCAAGTTTCAACATTTGTTCAAGAATGTTCGAAGCCCTATTACAGAAGTTGTAAAAACCAGTTAATAAGTAATTAGCCGACGGCATTTTAGCTGAGCTTAAACGAACATTTGTGTGAAATCTCTTTGGAGTGTCGATCTTTTGTGAGTTCTCCCGTTGCTCTTTCTGCTGTTATGGTTTTTTATTACTTGTTAGCTATTTTTGTACTGTACTGTTGGTTAATGCAAGTCCTGTTTTGTGCATGGTATGCATTTTGTCAAATTTAGGCAATATGCAGTTTCAGTTCTAGTTGCATTGAATAACAGATTTAATTTATTTAGTTTAATTTAGTTACATCAAGGTCTCGTTTTGAAGCCACACTAGGGCTATTTCTGGTCTGGTCTGGCCTCGTCATTTTGAACCGGGGTCCTTGACGAGGTCAGATGACGAGGATGACACCTGAACTGCACACCCCACTCCACACCACACCACACCAAAGGGAAGACGTTTTGCCTCGATGGATTTAATATACATCAAAGCCGCTAAAATTGGCGCTTTTTTGGTGGAATTGTCTCCTGCCTAAGAGTAAGAATTACACAAACGTTTAAATAATCGTCGAATCATGCTTTTCACAACATAACGCACAAGCTTAAATCCATAATATAAAGAGCCTCGTTGAAGATCTAGAGTTTAGAAAAAGTGACTCAACTGAATTAGGCTCAATTTCGTTGCCAAAAGTTCTTTGTTTCAGTTTTTACAATAATAAATCCAGAGTGCATTCATCAGTAGTTATGCATGCTTGGCAGAGTCGATTGGCTGACTATCATAACATTTCAAAATGCAAAATATTTCTCGTCAATGCAGTCTCATCGAGTATTTGAGAGAGTCAAGGGAAGTCGTGCAAAAAAGTATGCCAAGTACACCGAAAAAATTTACTTTAAAATCCGATTTTTCCTCAAAATTAATTTTTAATCGAGAAACGGAGGGTTGCAGGTTCGAGGCCAGGGTGTGTTTAAAAAGGTGCATTACTGGAAGTTTGGAGAGAAGGGGTGCCAGCTCTGGTGTCGTCCTCGTCATCTGACCGCTGTTCAAAATGACGAGTTCCGTCCCCAAATTACCTTAGTGTTGTTTTACAACGGGACGTTAATGTAATTAAACTAAACTCCTTTTTAATCGATGTAAAATTTATATTACTAAAAGAAGGGGGGCAACATTAGCCTTCTGGAAGTAATCTCGTTTTCTCATTAAAATGAGAGCAGATTCGAATATCATATTCGTTGATTCTGTTCACTTACTCTAAATCAAATACAGGGCCTCGATGGCCTGGTGGTAAGGTCTCGGCTTCGGAACAGGAGGCCAGCTCAGGTGTCGTCCTCGTCATCTGACCATGATTCAAAATAACGAGATCCATCCCAAAATAGCCTTAGTGTCGCGTTACAGAAGGACGTTGATGTACCTAAACTAAACTAAATACGCAGCTCTATACAATGTGGGTGTGTACAAAACCGGCCATCTGGAGATGCGGTGGGTGCTATGCACCAGGGCCCCTCTACTGAGAGGGCTCCCACCATGATTAAGTATTAAAACAGTGTTCTGATCAATAGTAATTGCACATACTAAAAGTCTACAAGCTTCTTTCCATGTATTTGGCAAAGATCGCAGTGATATCTATAAATAGGCAGGAAATGTTCATTCATGAATAAGGAAATCCCTGTCAGACACGTTAAAACAAAGCAGCGTGCGAATTTGTGAGAATCTCGCTGTCTTTTACTTTTTCATCTGCAAAATTTAGAGAAAATATTGTAACCGTTCAGAAAATTCAGATTCGAAATTTTGACGATTAGTTTAGTTATATCAACGTCCCGTTTTAAAGCAAAACTAGGGCTAATTCGGGAGGTAATAGGGACAATAAAAGAAAAGATAAAATGTGTTAAAATTCACAAGTCGATAGAGTTGAATTGGATTAAGGCCCATATTTTGATAAACGGTAATGAAGAGGCGGATCACTATGTGAAGTGGGCGACACAGAGTGATAATATTATTGTCACTCTGTGAGTGTTAATATTATTGTCCCTAATATATATTATTGTATTATCGTCCTATAATATAATATCATAATATTATTGTATTATGATATTATATTATTGTCCCCAAATCAAGTGGTGTCTTAAAAGTAAAATTAAATGATGAAATAAAACTGCAATGGTTTGACAGATATGTCCAAAAAAAGGAAGTCACTTTCGATTTCATTCCTAATCCGGAAATCAAAATAAGAAGATACCATCCTCTTATAATCCAAATAATATCTGGACATGGGAGATTTCTCGCGTATTTCCAAAGATTTAGAAGAACGCAGGAAAATAAATGCATTTGCGGAGAAATGGGTACGGTTTATCACTATTTTAATGGAATGTATGGAGGTCTCAGAGTGAAGGAAAAACCTGAAGACTGTTAATAAGTACAGTACTGATGGTACCAGGTCATCTCAAAACCCTGAAGGATACGATGCTAAAGATGGACAGTTTCATTCCAACTGTTTGAGAGTGTGCAGGTGGGGAGAGAGACAGCTATTGACTACCCCGAAAGGAATGTGAGCTTGACTGTTCGTTCTATGTAAGGTTGGACACTACTTATTCAGCAGTCGACCACCACAAATCCTGCCGATACTACCACGTTCAGTGATGGCGGGGTGGTCAGCTATATGCAAGAAGATGAACTATTTTGGGGTGGACTTCGTTATTTTGAACCCCGGTCAGATGATGAGGACACCTGAACGGGCACTGCCCTCTCCACACCACACTAGAGGGAGGATGTTTGGCCACCTGACGGATAAAACATGCAACAGTCCCTCTTACACGACGGTCCTTCAGTGAAATCGGGTCTCGAGCCTGAAACCTTACGGCTCACGAGCGAAGACCTAACCACCAGGCCACCGTGTACCGAGATTTTGACGAATCTTCCTGAGTTCTGAAACACATTTTTAGAAATTTTCATTCTATATGCGTGTTCACCTGTTCTGTAACAAAGTCATAATCACATCTATAACAAAGATTACATAGGGCCACGGTCGCCTGGTCGGTAGAGCGTCCGTCTCGTAACCGAAAGGTATCGAGTTCTGTACTTGTCTAGGCCAAAGACCGTCGTGTTGGCTCATGGCAGCGGGGGCACGTTCAATAGGCCCTCCAAGTTCCCATACCTCTGGGGGTATTGAGTCAGTCTCTGATTGGGATCTGACTTGCGGGTGGATAAATGAGTCCCCCTCAAAAGGGTTGTGTGTTCGAGCAGAGTAGTCCTTTCATCTTCACGGTGCTAGTTCACAGCGAAAGGCGCACATTTCTGCCTTCATTCGGAAGAACTACGCTCATTACGGCTTGGTATGGCCAGGTGGCATGTGACCGACCCGACAAAAATTACTTGAAATACTTTGTGAAAGATGGATGAAATTCTGTTTTTGGTCTTCAGACTAAATTTCTAGATTTCTGCCAAATTTTGAGCAAAATCTATTCTGAAGAAGGCTGGTTGCATGGATTCATTATGAATATAAAACTACGAGAGCTAACTGCAAAAATTCTTTAAACAGGTTTAGCCTTTGTAGTGTAGATACCTGCCAATGTTTTCATCCAAATTCAATAAGGAATGAGTCATTTGGCGGTTTGTTCTCTTAAAAAGCAAGTAATCTCGATGCACATAGCAGGGCTCCTGGCATAGGGGTAACGTGTCTTCCCCGTAATCAGGGCGTCACGGGTTCAAGTCCCGTTTCGGGCATGGTTGTTCTGTGTTCTATCTAGATGTATGAAGGTGCCCCCCTGTAAAAAGGGGTTGTGCAAGCTTTCTATGAGCTAAAAGTCCGACTTCTGCCCTCTGTGTGCTCAGGGGTCTTTGCCCACCGAAGCTACTGCACCCCGTTTCCGTGGAAACACGACAACAACAACAAATATAATGAATAAATTATATCAATAATTTTTTTTACTCTCATACTT
>JAPMOQ010047131.1:509256-575332 GCA_026543055.1 Argiope trifasciata | reverse complement strand
GAAGGAAACAATAAAATAAGTCAGCGTATTTCGTTTCCTGCTTAGTAGAGGAGCAACTATCTCTGAGTCCAGCTCCCACGTGAAACGAGTCTGAACTGAGGGGTTCCTTCTTTCTCCACAACAGCGGGAGTTGGCGCTGCAAGCGTGCGTAAGCAGCCGGAAATGTTCATTCATGAATAAGGAAATTCCCGTCAGACATGTTCAGACAGAGCGGCTTGCCCGCCGCCCAGAAGTCGAAGCTGGGTTCAAACGGACCTGCAAATCATCAACTATCTACTTTTGTCTGTATCTAAAGAAATATTTTTTACAATCCTATACATCGCCAGTTATTAAATATAATAAATGCTGAACCCTCTTTCAGCAAATTAAATTGAAATAAGGGATGATCTTCGCGCAAGCATATGGGTATCATGCTTCAACGCTCTTACTAGACTAAGTGAAGAAAAAGAAATGGGAAAAATGGTCTTTTCTTAGAGTAGTTAATAGAAAAAACTAAATAACTCAGATTAAATACATATGCAAATATTCGGTTTATTATTATTATTTTTTTTGCTAAAAATTTAGGGCCTCAAATGGTATTTTGCACCCGGGCTCCTTCATAGAGAAGGGCGGCTCTGCGTATGTAGATGAAACTTGACTTGACAAAATTGAATGTTTGAAAAATGCTTGTGCAGTGTTTATGCATGTTTTTCATTTAAAAGTGCAATTTTATTCACTAGTGATCTCAAAAGAAAGTACTTCGAAAATTAAAATGCCACAGCTGATCATCTCTAGAATATATTTTTAATGATTTATTTTCTATGTTGAAGTAGAAATCTGTACAGTCTGCACTCAGAATTTTACTTTCTCTCATGCGAAATATTGAGAAAGTGTTGTAATTTTTTGGCAATTCGATTTCGGGATTTAGAAAAGCCTTCACCAGCAAGAGTTTGAAAACAACAACAACACATTTTTGGAAATTGTATGTCTGTTTGTCTGTGACAGAATTTGGATATAATATATGTAGTCTAAATTTGTGATAACTCCATCTAAAATTTAACAAAATATATTTCTGAAATTTTTTTAGACAGATGCATACATTTTGTATGTGCATAGATAAGGATTTCGTGTCCATGTTTCTACAGAAAAGGGGTGCAGTAGTTTCTGAAGGTACAGACCCCTGAGCACCCAGAAGGCAGCCTTCTAGCTCAGATGATGGTGACACACACATTCGTTTGAAGGTGCCCCCCTGTTTACAGGGGGATACCTTCAAACTACTCACAAGTAGAACACAGAGCAACCATGCCCGAACAGGGAACCGAACCCAAGATCACGGGGAAGACACGCTACCCCTATGCCAGGAAGCCCGCTATGTGCATAGGTGAATGCGAAATGACTATTTTATTGATTAATAGTTTTGTACTACAGAAAAAGCAGAAAAAATTATTTTTTTATTCGCAATCTGAATAGGAATTAAAATGGCTGCATACCGTTATCTGTCTTTCCAATTGGAAATACATACCAAAATGAAATATTTAGAAAAATAAATTTTGTTCAACATTTTTAGGACACCCAATATTTGTTTTTAATCCATGTGTTTGGAAACGCGGAATGATCTAGATGAATAACATTTTGTGTATGAATTTATGACTAAGCTATATTCGATACCAATTACTTCGTTACCAAATGATTGGTAAACTGTTGGTCTGTCTAGTTAGGAATCTTTGACATTTTGATATAAAATTACAATAAGCTTTGAAAACTGTGCAGTCTTTATAAATGAAATTTGGTAAATTATTGTAGATGCATATCAAAATTTGAATCTAGTCAGCTTAATAAAAGATGTCCAAAGTGCATGCTATATTTCCGTTCCTTTTCTACGAAGTACGCTACCAGAGGTTGGTTTTTAATGTTAGATTTAGTAGGCGACTCATATACAACTCTTTTTCTGTCCGTCAGAAGCATTTTTTTTTCAATAAATTCTTTTTTTGTTGTAAGTAAAAGTATTTTAAAATGCATAACTTCTTTGGGGGCTGAAAAGCATTCTCAAACTAGTGCCATTGTGTAACTAGTAACGTTCTAAAACTAGTATCATTGTTTAACTAGTGCCATTTTAAAACTAGCGTCATTGTGTAACCAGTGTCATTCTAAAATTAGTGTCACTATATTGTAACTCTGCGAGTTATATATAGTTTAGAATCGATGAATTTCTAAATAATTAAAACTGCAAATTATATGACATTCAGTAACTTTAAACAGATATTCAAATTTGTGAATCGCTCAAAACTGTTTATGTAAATCCCTTAATCGGAAAATGAGTGCTAGGATATATTTAAATCACGCTGAAAGTTTTATAAGCAATCCATCAGGATATAATCAGTAACTTTTGCAAACAAGACTGTTATTAATGAGAACTACCGACTCTCAAAAGTAGACAAGTGATAGTTTACAAAATTAGTACGAATGAGTGATCACTTTCATGAGCGATTGATTCAAATCAATTTGGAATCATTGTCTGGACGATGATTCATTCTTTGATGAAATCACATCCTTTAGTGCCAGCTTCATCTGAAGCGGAACAGATCCCAGACAAAGGAAACCAATTAGGCAACTCTTGCGCTGCCCTTCTTATGTTTAATTAGACATAACAAATGAAAAAGGATGTACAAAAAACTGTTGATTTTTTTTGTCTTATTGATTTGTCAGAAATTAAAAGATATCTGATTGAACTGAAATCCATGCAATCAATTCGATGGTCCTAGATCAGGAGTGATGAACCTTTATGGATTCATGTGCATCATCTTTTCCTATAGAGATGTCTAACGGGGCATAGACGTGCCGTCGAATAATTTTGGCTTGTGATTATTGGGAAATTAAGATAAATAAATACTAACAAATTAAAACTCTTTATTTGCTACGAAAAAATACATTTTGAGCTTATATGGGTGCGTCAGAGAAACTCACTTATTTGACAGGTCAATAAAAACAAAAGTACTTCAGTCATTGTTTTAATTCTTTTTTTAATTTGAGATACAATATCCCAGTTCTTTTTCATATGGTTTTAAAAATGACATCGGTGAAATAGCGACTTCCATTGCGCATACACTGAGTAAGTCGATTTTTGAAGTTCGTGTCCACTCTTCGCAGCTATCAATCGGTATGTTGGCAATAGCTTCTCGAATGTTGTTCTTGAGGTGAGCTATGGTCCGCGGTCGATCGACATAAACCAGGGATTTCAAAGTGAGTCTCGTCACTGAAAAACACGACCGCGTCTTCAGGCATGTTGTCAAGCAGCATTTCACATGCATTTTGACGGGCAACAAAGTCGCGTTCAGTTCATTCTTACACAACAGCTAATTGATAGGGATGAAATGGAAGGTCTTGATGAGAATTCGTCGAGAAGTGGTGTCAGAAATTCCCAGAGTAGCTGCGTGTTTGCGAGCCGAAAGCAGAACTGACTGCCTCACTCTTTCGACATTTTCCGGACTTCTTTGGTCCGTTGATGTCCATTTCTGGGTTTAGCGACACTCCTGAAATGAGTTAACCAACGGCAGAATCAAATTATGGCCAGGAACGGGTCTGTGAGGAGGAATTTCAAAGCGAGAGTGGAAGGCATGTTGCGTAGCAACAAGTGAGCGACCGTTAGAAAAGAAGCTCTCGACAGCGAAGGCCCGTTGTTCTCTAGACCAGAGCATGATGGCAACTGACTGGAGAGAGAAATAAACTTGGGGACTTTTCCCTTCAGTAGCATTACCTATCACCCCTCTACCAACTCATTCAAATTAAACGTTAAGTGAGTAACGTTAGTGTGACTTCTGTAGTTGCAAATGAGACGACAAATAACTTATATTAGGATTGCAAGGTTCAGAATCATGCTGAATGGAAATCATCTGCCAGACGGTTTCTAAGCGAATCTTTAATGTTTCATCTATGATTCACAGGCATATATGAAAATATGGTTAAAATATCACGAAAAAACCTTTTCAAACTATAAAATGCTTGTATTGTATTCTATGTTTCTAAAATTTCGTTTCTGGCAGTTTTACTTACTTATTTTGATTGTTAATCTTTTTGTCTCAATACATTACATATTATTGATTGCGAATTAGTTCCATCATTCAAAGAACGAACCAGCACTCGTCGGAATTTTTTAGAGAAAGTAATGCATACAATCCACTTACTATTCTACAGCAACGTCAGTGTGACTTCTGTTGTTGCACATTAGACGGCAAAAAACTCATATTAGGAGAGTAAGATGCTCAGAATGCATGCTGAATCGGAGTCATCTGCCAAACGGTTTCTAAACGAGTCTTTAAAGCAATTCATCTCTGAAAATAACGACTCGCAGGCATAAATGATGCTTAAAATAGCATGAGCCAGCTTCTTCAAACAATTAATTGGGTCTAGAATTGAATTCCGTGTTCCCAAAATATCGTTAATGGCATTTTTACTTATATTGCTTGCTAATCTTTCTGTTTCAATCCATTCCAACCTGTTCCTTGTTTCTATAAATTTGTAAATCCATATTGAAACTAGACTGTAATTCAATTAGTTGCTCTTCAAATCCTTCAATTTCGAACCAAACGAATGGTGTCAAATTCAATTTATCCAATGAAGTAACATGTAAGCCTTTTTGTAATCCGTTTTGATCGGCGGCGTGCTCGAAAATATATCGTCGCGTGCCATTGATGGAAAGCGTGCCACTGGTTCACTATTCCTGTCATATGGCATCTAATTATCAAGTCTCTTATCGTGTTTTGTTCTCAGATTTCACAAATCTGTCACTGAATTTCGATGGGTTTTCTGTTTCTAGTATTAAGAAAGCGGACGACATACATATTTCGCATGTGGTGGGATATTCGATTTTTTAAAAAATATATATTACAAACACTTTACAGGTAGTCGATTCAAAACTCAACGATCTTTTATTATTTGTACATAATTCAGGATAGTAGATCTGCATACCTGAAATCTGGAAATCACCAATGCAGTGGCTAGGCTCCGTCTCTGAAAATAATGTCTCGCAGGCATAGGTATAGATGAAGATATGCTTAAAATAGCATGAGCCAGCTTCTTCAAACTATTAAATATTTGAATCGAATTCCATGTTTCCGAACTGTCGTTTCTGGCATTTTTACTTTTTTTGCTTGCTAATTTTGCTATTTAAATCCATTTTAACCTTTTCCTTGTTTCTATAAATTTATGAATCCATATCGAACTGGACTGGAAATTAGTCAGTTGTATTTCAGATTATTCTATTTCCAACCTATCGAATAGGGACCTCAGTTTATCAAATGAAGTCAAACGCAGACCGTTTTGATCGGTGGCGTGAACAAAATGTTATGTCGCGCGAAATTAGGTCGTCAGCCCTGTCCTGGCTGCTCGTTAAATGACTGCCATTTTTGTCACTATTCGATTCATTTGCAAAATTATTTCGGGGACTGCATTGTTTTCTGGTCCATGAAACAGTCTTTGATACAAAGATAAAATGGCCCATGTTCTTACTTACAGAGTTGAATTTGAAGTAAGATTTGTAAATCCTGAAAATCTTGTATCGAAGGACAATTTCAAATCAATCATTTTTGTGTACAATATGAGTGAACTTTTTTTAAAAAAAAATTATTCATTTGTAATTAAATCTTTATTTTGCCCTTCAAACTCCTTTTTTTATAAAAAAAAATCTTACATAACCACCGAAGATCTTCTGTTTTATTTACCATCGATATATTTAAGAAAATTGGTGATACACTGAGTGAAAAAAGTAGAAGCACAATAATTTTAAATAAATGAATTATACAGCATTTTTTAAATAATTATTTTACATACAAAATTTTTACAAGCAAATACCTGTATCTACATAAAACAAAATAGGACGCATTTTTAAAAAAAGTACACTTAAATTTAAAAAAATCAGTTTTGACGATGTTATAATCTGTGAAAAAAGTAGAACACTTCTAAAAAATGGGTGTACTATATTAATTAATATGGAATTCTTTTCCATTGGCTCGAATTACTTCAAAGATTCTGTTGGGCATTGAACTATATAAAGATTGATTTCTGTTTGGCAAAATTTGTCCCATACCCATTCTAATGGTTTTTGCAGTTCAGCTACAGATTCAAACCGTTTTAATCCCTAGTAAAAGCGACGTGCAATCATTGACGTTCAGTTCTCTACAATGTTGAAATCAGGACTTATAGCAGGCCATTGTAAAATACGAACTTTGTTTGCTGCAAACCAATTTTCAACACCATTTGCTGTGTGAATTGATGCTCCGTCTTGTTGGAAAACCCAGTCACCTCCTCCAAACTCAGTTCCATAAGGAAGAAGATTTGAGTTTAGAGTCTGGATGTTATCTGTATGGTTCAGTCTACAATCTAGAAAAAATATGTTCTATCTCCATAACCAACTGCTAACTAAATCATTAGACCAACTCCTCCCATTTGACGACTAGAATAAGTTTCTTCGTCATGACCAAGACAGTGACAATAGTACTGATAACCATCTGGACCATCCAAATTGAACTTTTTCCATCGGAAAATACAGTTGAGGTCCATTCAGAGTTCTAGACCATGTGGTCTTTAATCCATTGCAGTCGGTGCTTAATGTGTCCTTTATTCCACTTCGGATGGTGCTTTCGTTTTTTGAAAATGAAAGTTTTTGAGCTTTTTATATAGTTATAGACAGTCCTTTTGATTACATGTGTAATCTCTGATAGGCATTGAGTTTTGCTGACACTTCCACCTGTATTTTTCAATTCATGAATGATTTCTCTTTGATCACGTTGTGTAAGATTTTTTGGCCTTCCCATCTTTCTTTTTTTTCTGTCACTTTCAGGGTTTCTTATGAAGTTCGAAACCGTATTAGGACTGATACGTAGCTGCCGTGCAATCTCTTTTACACCTTTTTCTTCATTTTTATAGGCAACTATTTGGCCCTTCTGGAATTCACTTAAAGGTTTTCCTCTGGACATTCTAAAACCAACAAAAACTATGAATTTCTAACTAAATTCTTTATTCTTGATAAAAAGTTATTAAAAGTAAAAGAGCACACTAATCTTTACGGTTTCCAACAGCTTCAAAATCAATTTTTCGGATGCGTCCTTCTACTTTTTTCACACACCGAAAGTTGTTAAGTATTCAATTCTTAATCTTAAATAGTGTTAGCTAAAAATTTCTTACCTAACTTAAATTAAAACATTAACAAAACAACTTCTTTAAAAAATTAGATCAAAAGCAGTAAAATTAAAGCAAAATATACAAAAAAAAAATGACTGTTCTACTTTTTTCATTCAATGTACCTAAGAATGAAAGTGAATGGCAAACTCGTCATCAGCTTTCTCCTATTATTAATCACCCACATTCGAAAAAAATCTCAAAAACATTTTACTATACATTTTCTGCAAAGTACAAACCATTTAATAAAATATTGTTACGGATTTTCATTTCCGTCGGGCTCATTTCGTATAGTGGATGTGTGGTGTGAGATAAACGCAACCAGCAGTCCTTTAGTAGAAAATCACGACGACGCTTATTTACACGAAAACAGAACAGCGTAAAGACAATAAGTATTTACTGACGAGACGAACAGTCAGCAGCACAAAATAACACAAAGTAAGCACAAGTAGAAATCAGGTAGTAACAATGTCCTCATCACACAAGGCGGCTAGACAGAATTCAGCAGGATGAGGAATCCTCGGAGCTTTGTTCTACCGTCTCTCCAGACGGCTGAAATACTTCTCTGTCTCTTTTGCCGACTGACTACTACAGTTCAAGACTCTCAATTCACCTCTACTTCTCAGTTCTGAACTACTCGCAGCTTGACTTCGTGATTGCTTCGCTATCCTCTCGGGCATTCGTTACTCGTCGTTTATTCGTCTACTATTGCTGGCAGCTTGAAATTTCCGTCCTTTTATAGTTTCCAGGAGGTGGGGTTAGAAGCTTCTGGGTCAATCAGGGCGTACCTGGACATATCTTGGTTCCTAATGGACTTGTCGAAGGTTCCTAATGGACTTGTAAATTTGTCGAAGTTTCGAGTATAAACCGTATTGTCGCCAAAATCGCCGACAAGTAGCCAAATGGTCATCAAGTTTGTCGCCAAATCCTGGGGATCAATGAGGGCATTCAGCTGCATCCAGTAGAGATGACTGTAATTCAGTCATGATTACATCCCTCTTGCGAGGTAATAAAATTACAGGCTCGTAACAATACATAACAATAATAATATTATTCCCCTCGACGAGCGGTTTTTTTTCATTCTCAGATTAATTTTAATCCAAGCAGTTTAAATTATAAATATGTAATGCACTCTTGAATAAATTTTATCATGTTATTTGATACGATTAATAAACTTTTCAGCCTACTCAAATTATTTCAAGTACAAATCGAAAAGTATCTGTCATTTGAAATAAACGTGGAAGCTAAAAAATAATTTGGAGTCATTGTCTAAATAAAACAAATTTTTCATCTTAATTTTTATTTTAAGTATTGCATTTTTTAATACATGAAGTACGCAACTGAATATTTTAATAGAAGAATTTGCATTTCCTTACAATCTTAAAATCAATGTTAGAGTTTGTGTGCGACATTTAATAAAAAAAAAATAAGTAATATAAATTTTTTAATTCAATTTATTTATTAATTCAATTTATTTATAATTAATTAATTTTTTAATTCAATTTATGATTCAATTCAACTTATTTTTTTATATTATTTATGATTGGACGTCGCGTAGGTAATACTTGGCCTTCAAATGGCGATTTGGAGACTTTGGTGACCAAATAGTAGAAAAATTTAATTCATGAATTAATACCTGGAATAAAAACCAGTGTTAACCCCAAGAGTCATCCCTCATAAGTTTAAAAAATATATTAGAACTTGAATGGATGAATAAAAAGTATTTTACAATCAATACAAAAATTTGAACTACGCACGCATACCACAAATTAGCAATATAAGAGGAAACGAAACTAATTACGGAAACGGAATTAAAAAAAGGAATCCAAACTAAAAATTATTTCATATTCGAATAAGATTTATCTCTTTGGCCTTAATTTGCAGGTCACGAGTATATATATATATATATATATATATATTTCAAATTCCATAGTTAAATCACAGTGATTATTCAATAAATAAGCTTATTTTCCAGCTCATTAATTTTTCTGTTTGATTCTTAATTCCATTCTTGAATTTTATAACGTTTTCCCCTCTAATTGTAAGGAACTTTTGAGGATATAATGAGATTTTTCCGTAACAATTCTAGTAATATTTCACAGCTCTATTCATTTGGAAGCAGCTGTAAAAACGCTCATTGAAGCAATCTGTAGATTTGTTTACATTTGATTGTTGCCATTCGAACAATGAGCAATCAAAGGGATTTCTATGTCACACACTTCTGCCTTTTGTATACATGTAAACAGATAAGTAAAAGTAAACAAAATCATTTAAATTATATTGATACAATCTGTCTGATGCAATCCAAAGTGATAAAAATAATTGATACAAAATCAATTACTCTAATTTAACATAAAATTAAAAAATCAATTATTCTAATTTAATATAAAATTAAAAAATTAATTATTCTAATTTAACATAAAATTAAAAAATCAATTATTCTAATTTAATATAAAATTAAAAAATCAGTTATTCTAATTTAATATAAGATTAGAGTAATTGATAAAGGTATCGAGGCTCAGATTTCCACCAAAGTTTAATTTTGCAATTACACTCAAAGCTGAGAGGAAGTGCTTATGAGTACGATAATAGCCTATCTAAAAAGTTTGATATTATTATGAAAGGAAAATTTTCGAAATTTGTTTTAGTTGTGAGGATATTTGTCAAGTAATGTAGTATTTTTTTAATCTCTTTTGAAAGTGAAGAGTGTGGGAGATTGGCTAGTTTTTGAGGAGGATCCATCTAAGAGTCATGAAACCTACATTATTTATTCATTTGAAATAAAGCTTTTTGAAATCGGTTTAATGATTGTGGCTAGGGAATTCTGTCGTAGGTTTTCATCGCAAGGAAGTACACTGATGGGAAAAAAATCCCAACTCTAGGAAGGAGCTGTGCTAGATAAACGAAATTTGGTAGGCGTGTTTATACATCTGAAAGATGACGTCGATTCAAATTTCGAGCAACGCGCGTAAGTGTGGCGCTAGTAGCGACACTATGAACATGCAAATGAGGTTTGCTGTAAGGTTCGTGATCGTTATTTACAGTTGAGATTTGACGTAGTGGGTTAATGTTAGTCAAGGATGCTTCTGAGAAGACGAAGAAGCCATTATCAACAGCTCATTGAGTTTCAACGAGGTCGTGTTGTAGGGCTATGAGAAGGTGGGTTTTCTTTCCACGATATTGCTGAAAGACTTTGCAGAAATGTATCCACTGCGCATGAGTATTGGCGGCAGTGGTCAAGGGAAGGTACTGCCTCAAGAAGATCAGGTTCCGGGCGGCCACGTGGTACTACTGAGAGGGAAGACCGTCTTATTCGGCGTATGGCTGTGGCTAATCGTACTGCGTCTGCAGCTGATATTCGAGCTGCAGTTGACACCACAGTGACACAACGAACTGTTACAAATCGATTACTTCAAGGACAGCTCCGAGCCAGACGCCCTGTACAGTGCATTCCACTGACTCCAAACCACTGCCGTTTGCGACGTGAGTGGTGTCAAGCTAGAGCTCATTGGAGGACGGAGTGGAGATCTGTTGTGTTTTCTGATGAAAGCCGGTTCTGCCTTGGTCGCAGTGATAGCCGTTTGTTGGTTAGAAGGAGGCCAGGTGAACGCCTGCTAGTGACCTGTCTGCGGCCTAGACAGACAGGGCCTACTCCTGGAGTTATGGTTTGGGGAGCAATTTCGTATGACAGCAGGAGCACTCTCGCGGTTATCTCACGCACCCTGACTGCAAATTTGTACGTCAGCCTAGTGATACAACCTGTTGTGCTGCCATTCATGAACAGCATTCAAGGGGGTGTTTTCCAACAGGATAACGCTCACCCTCATACCACTGTTGTAACCCAACATGCTCTACAGAGTGTTGACACGTTGCCTTGGCCTGCTCGATCACCAGATCTTTCTCCAATCGAGCACGTATGGGACATCATTGGATGACAACTCCAGCGTCATCCACAACCAGCATTAACCGTCCCTGCATTGACCGCCCAAGTGCAACAGGCATGGAACTCCATCCCACAAACTGATATGCGACACCTGTACGACACAATCCATGCATGTTTGCATGCTTGCATTCCAAATTCTGGCGGTTACACCGGTTACTAATATACCATCATTTCACATTTGAAATAGCTCTTCTCGCCAATGGCTCTACCTGCGATCTTGAAACTTTAATCAATTAAATATGTTACTTAGACAAATGTATTCCTAAAATTTCATTACTGTACAATAATTTTTTCTTGGTGTTGGGATTTTTTTTTCATCAATGTATATAGAATAATAGGCTTTGTTCCGGGAACTGGAATAGGAAAGGCAGTTAGTACTTTAATTTCCTTTATTGTTTTAAATATACATATATAATACTTTTCTTTAGATGCGAAGTCAGTATGTTACTATTATGTAGAAGGAACATAATTCTGCAAATGTTTTTCGCATTTATGTGAATTAAACTGAAATCTATGAAATTAACTGAAGAAATAACTTCAGAACTGGCGTGGCAGCGACCATTCCTGGAGGTAGGGCGCCTTCCCCGTGATCTGGGCGTCCCGAGTTCGAGTTCGGGTAGGGTTGTTTTCTATCATGTGCTCTATCTGTGAGGTATGTGAAAGGGTCCTCCTTGTAAAAAGGGCTTGTGCAAGCGAATGTGTGTGTCAAATTCCTATGAGCTAGAAGTCAGCCTTCTGCCCTCGGGGGAATCAGGGGTTTTAATCTTTAGAAGCCATTGCTCACTAGACTTAAATAGCGGTCAGCTCATCAGCAGGCTTGTAAAGTGCCATAAATAACAAAAATTAATGAATAAAACCTTTTTATTTCTTCTAAACTTTTGGTATTTTTACTATCAAAGTTAGTTACTTTAACTAAAGGGAACTACGAGTCCATATTCGAAGTGTTGAATGATAAATCCTGATTTTATTTAATTGACATTAGTTTTCCACTAAGTTTAACATTTTGATAAATCCTGATTTTGTTTCATTGCCATTACTTTTGTCGTTTTGGTAAATCCTGATTTCATTTAATTGTCATTAGTTTTCCATTAATTTTATCTTTTTGATAAATCCTGATTTTCTTTAATTGCCTTTAGTTTTCCACTAATTTTATCGTTTTGGTAAATCCATATTTTGTTTCATTGTCATTAGTTTTATCGTTTTGATAAATCCTGATTTTGATCAATTGCCTTTAATTTTAGATTAATTTTATCGCTTTGATAAACCCTGATTTTGTTTAATTGCCATTAGTTTTCGATTAATTAAATCGTTTTGGTAAATCCTTATTTTGTTTCATTGCCATTAGTTTTAGACTAATTTTGTCGTTTTGGTAAATCCTGATTTTGTTTCATTGTCATTAGTTTTTCATTAATTTTATCGTTTTGATAAATCCTGATTTTATTTAATTGCCTCTATTTAATTTTATTTAATTCAGGATTTATCTTTTTGATAAATCTTGATTTCATTTCATTGCCATCGGTTTTCCATTAATTTCACCATTTTGCAGGGGAGAAGAACAGTTCAGTGACCGAAGCAAAAGAGACAAAAGCGATTTCACGTGCCAAGCCATGAGAAAGTGTTAATTTCCACAAAAACAACTAATGACGACCAAAAAAAAAAAGGGTAAAGTCGTTTGATCACTTGTGGTACGAGGAAACAAGCATTTAAACGGAAACCGAAAAAGTATCATTGCAGTCATCCTTTTTTCCTCCTCTATTTTCACCTCGTTTAGAGGACAAAGCGGTTCTTCGATCTGCGTCCCGTAGGCGTTAAGTGGCCTTTTATTGTCTCTTAATTACAGTACGGTGGAAACTTCCAACGGTGCTGGCTGGCGGGTTACTTCTGTTTTGCCCAACCTTTGCTTTTTACCCAAATCGTTGAAAAGTCTGACTTCCCTTTGCAGTCTTTTGTTTTTCTCTTTTTCCTTCCTTTCTAAAACTTATAAAAAACTCGATCCGCACGAATGCAGGCAGATAGCAGAGAGACGATAGTTATATTTTGGTGAAAGAAGTTTCTTTCGTTATGCTTGGAGAAAATATGCGATTTGTGATAAAGTTTTGCAAGTCGGATTTTTGTTGTCCTTTTATAGTCTATTAGCTGGTTACCCGGGGCTTGCTGCCGCCAAAAAAATAATATTTTTGGGGGGTTTCTTGATAACCAAGCAATAATAAGTCCAGATGATATTTTAGAATGTAATGGATGACACTGAAAGGTTAATTGAGAACAAATGATGATGACTCATTGACAGGATGGAATGGATAATCAGGTTCGTCTTTTAGCATACATGCAAGTTTCGTCTTTAAGAAATACGTCATAATTCCGTCTTTTCACATACATCTTGGATTATTTTAGTACGTCGAAGTCATCTTTCCTCGTCCAGACATGAATTGAACTTTGCTTACGTTTTCTCCACCAGAGGGCTGCTCAGTGGCATGAAGGGAGGTCACAGGCGTCACTCAATGGCGAGAAGAAATATACCAGGCACCGTATTATTAATAATATAATTAATAATAACCAATCAATAATTTGACAATGTTTTATCGAAATAGGATGAATGGTACGACAGTACATAAAATGCGGACAAACAGATATTCATTTTTATGTATTAGATTCGTGTATTCTTTTAGAATTGTAAAACTCGGTGTTTTTTCAGAATGATAATCAGAGAAACTATTTATGGTATCTCTTGATTCGTTTCTTATTCGTTCGGAATGCTCAAGTTTAATTTTAGAAAATGTGATCAAAATATTTTCTTCCAAAATTCATTAAACATAAAAAATATATTTATACCATAAAATAAGTAATATAGTTGAAAAGATAATTTTTTGAAGATTGTGATAGTGTAAAATTATTTGTACTAAAATATATTTGGAAGTTACTGCGAAAAACACTAACAGTTAATTAAAATTTAAAATCCAGGTTTAAAAACCAATTTTAACCAGGGTTGGTCTTCCCAAAATTTTCTCGCATCATCTGTCATAAAGTTGTTACCTCTGAGAAGGACTTGTCTGACATATGTGCTGAATAGTGATACAATATTACCCTTTAACTAGGTTTTAGCATTTCTACTGAATCTATTGTGTCTCCTCGGTGAGTTATTTGGAGATGAATCCTTGGTAAATAGATGTGGTTGAGATACGAATTTTTATTTTTTTTATTTTAGATCATTGTACTATGCCTGTAACCATCCCGCAGATATAAGCAATAAGCTGATTCATAGCAAACGGATGAACGATTTAGGAACATATAAAATTCATAGAGACATACATTCATTTATATTTATATAGAAGAAAAGAACTTTGTGAGTAGATTCTCCTGATTTCAATTTATTAGAGCCTTGAAAACAATTCTTTCTAAATTTTCCGATTCGACGGCACATCTTATTTTCACGAACACGAACTATGAAGAAATTATTGTAATTTTTACGAATTTCGAACTCTATATTTTGAGGAATCTCCGCGTTTTAGACCTTCCCTAGTTTGAAAAATATATTTTAGGCATTATGTCTGTCTGCTGATCTAAGACAACGATAAAAGAGCGATATCAAAATTTCATGATAAGTCTCCTTATTTATTTTTTTGGTCAGTTTCAACCCATATCCCAGATAGCACAGCCTGTGGCAAAATATTGAACAGTATTGTGCGATATTATTGGGTTGTAGAATAAGTTCGTAGCGTTTTTATGAAAGACATTTTTAAAAAAAATCGTTAGTAATAACAATCGATTAATCGATTATATATTCACCACTGTTGTTTACGACCTCCTCCCACTTCTCGACCGATTTGTCGATGCGTTCCGTCAAAAATCGCCCGGTCTGGTTTTTAAGCCCCTCTTTATTGTCGAAGGTAACGCCCCTCATGTAGTTCGACAGAGAGCAGAAAAGATGGTAATAAGACGGCAAAAGATCCGGAGAATACGGGGGATGCTGAAAGACCTCGATTCAAGATCTTGGAGTGCGACTTTGACAACTTGTGCAATATGGTGTCTGGCATTTTCGTGAAGGAGTACGGTTTGGCCTTGTCAATGGGGTCTTTTATGCGATGTAGCTGGGCTATGTAGAGCCCCTTGGTGACCGTGGCATTCTTTTCGAGCATTTCCCAGAACACCACGTCCTTCCATCCCCCCCAAACTCAGATCATGGTCTTCTGTGGATAAAGGTCAGGCTTGACCATTTCCATGTAGCAGACTTGCTTTTGACACCTTCTCTGTATTCGTTGCAAATGTCCCGTGTTTGGCCTGGATGAAAAACGAAGAAAAGCAGGCGTTGATTTTTACCTCTTGGATATTCCATTTCTAAGCCTTCAAAGTAATTAAAAATGAAATGACTCAAAAAGACGATGAGCACAGTTTTGTAGAGCAGAAAGAGCTCTGTCGAATGAAGACTATACGCTTTGTGAAACGGCAAAAAATAGTTGGAAAACAACGTAAATATGAAAACACTACGAACTTATTCTCCAACCCAATATAGATGATATTAAGCAGCATTCTACAACATTAGCCAATACTGCCAAATTAGATCAATGTTATGCAATATTGTGCTATATTATTTGATATTAAACAATATTTTACTATAATAACCAATATTGCCATTATAGATCGATGTTATACAATATTGTACAATATTAGAGCGCTACTAGGGATTTTATTTCTTGAGGGTACTCCGTTCATAGAGAGAGTGCTTTCCTTTGGAGTTTGGACTCGAATAAATAAAAAGTGAACGAATAAATAGGATATCAATTTTTCAATTGCAAGAAAGCAATGCTTTCAAAACTTCCCCTTACTTAATTATTATTAATTTATAACACATCAATATTAACGAGGGAAAAAGTGAAACTAATATAAATTTAGTTACTTTGCTTCAACTGAAGTAAATTTTTCTTCCCTCTCACTCAGATGTAAGTTTTCGCAGCATCTCTTTGATATGGAAAGTATCATTATATTCAAGAATCTTTTTTGTCCAATTATTATTTTCTTTTTAAGGAAACAACTTCTTTTATGGAATACTAGCTGTTACCCGCGACTCTGTTCGTGTGGAAATTTTGATGTATAGGTACGAAAAGATATCAAATAATGACTAATTAAAAAGTAAAATTAAATCTAAACTAAAAACGAGTTACAATAGTTACAGCAGTATTATACACATTATTTTAAAATTTTTCATTTAAATGAAAACCGAGTTGTCAACAATCAGGCAGAAACTTTCAACGCCAATTGGCGTAACGCCCATGTCTGACTTTCCTATGCCAGTTGGGGTAACGCAATGCAGATTAGAATTTTTTTATTTTTTTTTATTTTGTTTTCTTTTCATTTAAAAGTACTTCAGAATGAATCCGAAGGATCGATTCCATAACAACATTTGATTTTAAATACATCAAACACAAAGAAAATAAATAGAATCTTTTGAAATAATCGGTCGAAATTCTGCTAACCCTAACCTCATTTCTGTTGCCAAAAAACCAGAAGCCTTACGCATATTTTGCAGGATCTGGCCTCAGCTTTTTGGTGCGAAAGTTAGCTTTGAATGAATAAAAAAAAATGCACCACTCCATGAACCGGAATAAAAAGTTGCTTTCGTTCTATTCTTGACTATAATCGATCTCTGTGCTAAATTTCATCCCATTCCGTTCAGCCGTTTTGGCGTGATGGAGTCACAAACATCCATACATAATTCCAAACTTTCACATTTATGATATTAGTATAGATAAAGGAAATAAAATGTCTTGGTGTCATAATTTAATAACAGTTTCTGATTTACGCATACAGTTTCCGTATCGTTCAGCTTGTAAATTTCCCTATTAACCACACTTTTACTTAACACCACTCAATCCAAAAGTTATTATAATTTTTCATTATCATAACAACTAAAAAAAATTTCTTATAACCATAAAGAAACCCTGTCGGGCAATGCCATTGAATACTCTAATGTAGGGATGACTTTATCAGTGGCCATCGATGGCACAATATTTTGGGCAAGCCGCCGATCAAAACGGTTTGCATTTGATTAACTGAAATTGTAGCATTTCGATTGGTTGCAAATTGAAGAAATGCAACTGTTTGGTTTCCAGTCTAGTTCAATTAGGGATTCAAGTACACACACTCATCGAAATCCGAACATCGGTTTTCGATGGCACTTTTGGCAGCCTTTGGAAGGGGGCGGGAGCTTGAACGCTAGCCGACAATTTCAATGTGGACCATTCAACCATCGTCCGGTTATTGAAATAAATGATGATTAAATTCCGAATTAATCAATACATTTTTTTATTTTTTATTTCCATGCTTCCTTCTTTATAAGAAGTAGTGTTTCAGAGCGCCTTAGAATATCGTTTAAAAACGACTGACAACTATGCATAAACCCATTAACTAATTGTTGCTCTGTAAGGCAGCATTTAAGTTAGCTCAACAGGTTTTTTCTTTAAATTTCTCTCTGAACATTATGAATTCGTATTTGTTTACAATAATAACCTCTGAAATACTAACGAAATAATTGTACATGCCAACTTATTCTGCGCATGTTCAGTGAAGGTCACCAGTTTCTCTACGGGTGGATATTGATTCGAACAGTTTCACTCCCCCATTTAAAGAACTGAGGTCCGCTTCTCGCTCATCAAGAGACTGACAGCTTCAAGTGGAGACGACCCAGTTAGTCCCTCTGGAATCAACAGGAGAGAACCCACCATTATTCGAACGTTTTGTTTTCCTTCGAGAAGAGGGGTTGTTCGCACTCTTGATGGAACGACGGGTGCTCTTTCAAAACTTGATCCGCTTTCGAATCCGCTTTCACATTTTTTTTTACTTGAAATTCTGCAGAAGATCAAATGTGAGAAAAATGTGGGCCAAGAGAAATGATTTGTTATCAGAACCGGAAAGTTACCGTGTGTCAAAAATATTATTTCTAGTTTTTCCTTTAGAACATAAAAAAAAGTTTTGTTTTTTCACAACATAAATTTTTTAGTTAAAAAGATTAATCTCATGATCTGAAAAAGATATAAAAATATCTTGTGAAAAAAAAGTTTTGATTGTGTGTGACCATGATGTTGTTTTCGTTAGGGGTTTTTTGAATGATTGCAGTCAACGAATAATTGAAGCTCGAAATCACATTGGCAATGAATAGAACATAAATGGCGATATTCATCCACATCTTTTAATCGCATAAATTTTTTACCTGCTTTTACCAGTATTGCATTATTATTCAGTTTAGTTTAGTAATATTAACGCCCCGTTGTAAAGCAACACTAGGGCTATTTGGGGACGGACCTCGTGATTTTGAACCGCTGTCAGATGACGAGGACGATATCTGAGCTGGCACCTCCCTCTCCACACCAGCGGAAGGACGTTTGGCCTGACGGATTTAACGTGCATTAACATTTGGCGATTTCCAGGTTATACATTTTGGGAATTCTTACGAATTGTCTTAATTAATTTAAGTTTAAGCAGTTTAAACTGGTTTGAAACAATCATGAGACTATTAAATTACAGACGCTTAGATATCTAAAAAACGACAATTTTTTTTTCATCTTAAAATAGGGTTTAAACTGGTTAAAGATAAATCATTCCAGACAAATAATAACGCTCTCACATGGTAACTTGAAATTTGCAATAGAAGATTTCCTTTAAATATCTTTTTTATAACTATTTTGAAAATCAACAAGCACCTATAACTAACCACAGTATTTTTTGGAATGAGCCATGGTCATGTCAGCTTAAATTGATTTTATAAGAAATGAAATATAAATATTTAGAAAAACCGCGAAATTTTGTCTTTACAGTAAGTAAGTGCATTAAGTGTTAAAAGTATTTCGCTCCGTTCAGTAGTTACGAATCGCTTGATTAACTTTTTTTACTTTATCGAATATTGAAACACGTTTCTTGATTTAAAATGTGATTTTTCAACTTAGAAGGTCAATCTGTAGTTAAGGACTAGTTTTGTGGGTCATGGTCAACGGCTGGGGAAGCAAAACTATTTTTCAACTAATCGACAGACGAAATGGAAATAAATAAAATCATACCGAAAGCCACTCTGATTCAGTAGAAAATCAGCATTATTATTATTACTATTTTTCAACTTTTAAAAGTTACACTTGGAAAATAGGACGGATTGAGATTTTCACAAGAATTCATTATCAAGTTCTTGGAACTAAAATAAAGAATAATATGGAAGATGCAAAATACGCTAGAGGTCGTGTCTACTACTTAAAGATATATATATATATATATTTTAAATGTCTTTGTTACGAATTTTTTAAAACTGAGTCCTTTATGATAGTTTTTAAGGATAATTGAAATAAGGTTTTTATTTGATTTTATAAAAGGCAAGCAAAATTATTTTTTGCTATAATTGTTGCGAGATATTACTTAGTCAAATATGGAGAAAAGAACGTACCTAATTTATTATTTAAATCAACAAGGGAAAAAAAAATGTTTTATAAAGATTTTAAAAAGGTCAAATGTGATTATCGATTACTTAGTTTTAATTACATTAACATCCCGTTTTAAAGTATTTAAGGGATATTTTGGGTTTAATTTAATTCAGTTATTTTAACGTCCGGTTATAAATCAACACTCGGGCTATTCTGGGACGGACCTCGTCCTTTTGAACCACGGTCAGATGACGAGGATGACACCTGAGCTGGCACCCTCACTCTCCACACGTGGGAAAACGTTTGACCTGACAGATTTAACGCGCAAGAGACCCCTTACACGAACCCTCCGGTTTCGAAACCAAAACCTTACCACCAGGCCACCGCGGCCCGGGATATTTCAGGTCATATCGCGGCATTCTTTTTATTGTTCTGTGATCAGACGACGAGAAAAACGCCTGGGCTTGCACCCCTTTCTCCAATCATCAGCAATGCACGAGCGAAAAAAAAATGTTAATAAAACCTAAAATAAAAATAATACTGAAAAGCTTTGTGAAAAAGTGAAAATGTAATCTAAATTTTCCAAGTAAAAGGCAGTTTTTGCTATGAATAAGCGTATCTCCGCAATATTTTTTTCCTTATTTGTATGAGTTGTTGCTTTCAATTGGAATAAATTATCCACTAATCTATAACAAAACTATTATTAAGACAAACATGATTAACGTTTACTGGCCTTATTAAGGAATCCGACAACGTCGATACCTTACTACTTCTAGAAGTAGTCGATAAGAGAAATTAGGCGCATTTATTCATAGAATGTTTCTATTTTACATCGCATTTTATCTTGCCTGCAATCACTGATCGTCACGATTGTTCGACATCAGTCCTTAGTGACTGACGGCGACCGAACGGTGTCACTTTCACAATGACTGACGCGACAAAGGGAAATAATAAGTACACCTCAATAACCCAAGGGCCCGTCGGAGACTAAATCAGAGCCGTTTTATCAAGTCTGAGGCTCACATTAACATTGGGACTGAGAGTTAAATGCGTAATTTTGAAAGAAAACTCTCCGCACTTATACGTTTTTGAAATAAACTTTAAGATTAAATAGAGAGATAAAAATTAATCGATTCATTTCTATAATGATTCAAACTATTCAAGGAATAGAGAGATGTCACAAAATATGGAGACAGATTTTGAGAAATGGGTGGAACCGTTTTGAGACCGAGAATTAAATGCCGAATTTTCGAAAGAAAACCCAGCATTTCGCACTTAAAACGTTTTTGAAATCAACTCAAAGATAAGATTAAAAAGAGAGATAGAAATGTCTAATCTATTCATTTCTATAATAATTCAGAAATAGAGAGATGTTATAAATTATGGAGACAGATTTCGAGAAATGGGTGAAAGCATTTATTTTAAATGGCTTTTTTCAGGCAAATTGCATAACAGTCTTCTGAGGTCGTTAATCAAATCAGGGAGATGAAGATCACCTCCAAAAGTGGTGAAGGAAACAAGAGAATTGGGTGATGCAAATGAATATACCCAGCGCGCGTGACAACAATGAGACGACAACAAACTCCACCGCATACTAATCGCCATCCTGGTTTATTCATCTCTGTTGGAGGTTGGCAGTGAATGAATGCTGGCAAAGCAGCACGCAAAACTATTTTCAATACCATCGATATGATTAGGTTGTTTTGATTGTAAAGGCCGCTGCAGAATATTCCTTGTAATGACACATTTTGATGCGGATTGGAGGTTGTCGCGATAGATCAACCAAGAACGCTCTGTGAAGGTCAGAATTATATTTAAAAACTATAGGCGGCAAGGCTGATTCATTTGCATATTGGGTAAAGTATTAATTGCTTCTTTTCATTAACACTGAAAAAAAATCACAAATCAAAGACTTTTTCTGCCACTCTAATTAGGAGATAATGGTAAATACACACACACACACATATACGTATGTATGTGTATATTTCTCACACGTATATATATATGTGTGTGTATGTGCATATTACTCATTCGCATTTATATATATATAATCATAAAAGCATTAAATAATTAAAACTTTTTTGCTAAGTCAACAAAAATGAAATCGAAACTAATTATGTCGAAATCGAAATTATAATTTAATTCGAGTCATGGGGAGTCAATACTGTTGGACACTGTCCAATTTCCTCACACACACACACACACACACATATATATAAACCTATTCATGGGGAGGGAAGAGTCCTCCCAAAGTTGTAATTGCTTCCATTTTCTGAAGAAATTACTATGGGATTTAGTCACTGCAACATTTCGATAGGGATATTTGATATTTTTGATTCTTTATTGCTGTTGTTGCTAATCTCCACGGCCTGACTTAGACCGAATCCAGAAATGCGTTGACAAGAAGAAAGTCAAAAACGAAGAAAAGTGAAGTATAAATCCATCCCCAAAGAAGTGTTCTAAAATGTGTTCAGCAGTGGCCTGATGTGGGGAGGGAGTGCAGCGTCCGTGAGTCAAAGGACTGGAGCACCAAGAAAGTAGAAGTCTGTCTTAGCTCCTTCGCCTGCAGATTTTTGCTGGACATAGTGGAATGGCCTTCAAGCCTTGGGTGACCCTACCAGGAGTAAACTCCGGAAGTACTTCACCCATTCCGCCCAGGGACACCCTCCCACCATGAGGCAATCTGTAGGACTTGATTTTTAAAACCAAT
Source organism: Argiope trifasciata (assembly GCA_026543055.1). NCBI lineage: Eukaryota > Metazoa > Arthropoda > Arachnida > Araneae > Araneidae > Argiope > Argiope trifasciata. The sequence goes on along the minus strand of JAPMOQ010047131.1, from coordinate 553,131 downwards.
ACCTGTCTGTCGCGCCTTGCCAGTGGCTATCTTAAATGTCTTTTCTTTTCTCAGGGTGAAAATTCTTAACTTCTTTGTCCGAAATGCCGCCAGCATCAGGCCTCTACTGTCTGTTTACGACTTATTTGTGTAGAAATTTATTCTCCCTTCCTTGTTTTTTACTTTCTTCTTGTCAACGGATTTTTGAATTTGGTCTGCCTAAGTCAGGCCGTAACAATAACAATAAAGAATGCAAAGTACCAAGGGTCCCTATCGAAGTGTTATTACGACTTAATCTCATAGTAATTACTTCAGAAAATGGAAGCAACTGCAACTTTGGGGGAACAGATTCTAAAAATTCTCAATTCATTCATTTTGTTTCCAGTTTAGTCATTATTTTAGTCCCCGAGGTAAAAGAAGGATTCTTTTAGCAAGAGAAGACTGGTGGCAAATGTGGATTTCGGGACGGAAGACTGAATGATAAGAATTCATTTCAATCAGATTGGCAGTGCATGTAGTTGCTGAAAGCCAGAAACAAGTCTCGAGGAAGAATGGTACAGGAGAGTTGCATCAAATACCTTTTCACGAGGCAAGGATTTTTGGATTTGGTCTGACTAAGTCAGGTCATGGAAATCAGCAACAGCTACAACATGTATGTTTTTGGAGACTGAACAAGTGATTATACAATGCAGAGTCAACAGTTTTGAACGAACGTTGTTTTTTTTTCAGGTCAATAATAAATTTCATTATATAAAATCTGAAAAATTGGATATTTAGAAAGATTCATACTGTACATCATCATTAAATTTTTCAAAATCTAAATTCACTTAAACTAAAAATAATTAATTATTTATTTCTAAACAGAGATAAATTTCTTTCTGTATTTATCTGTGACTAATAATTTCTTGACTTTAAATTAAAATAATAACTAGAAACAGGCAGAAAAATAATTAACATCGTAGGATTTATATTAGAAATGAAAAATACTCTCTTCTGAATTTCGGAAAGAGGAAAGAAAATTTGGCCAGAAAGTGACGGGTTTTCTCTACTTAATGCAATTTATATTTAGAAATTACACTTTAATGAAAGTTCAAGTTTTAATTTAGTTTAGTTTATTTATATTAAAATCCCGTTGTTTTGAGACGACCTCTTCATTTTGAACAACGGTCAGATGACAAGGACGGTACCTGAATCAGCACCAACCCTCTCCACATCACGCTAGTGGGAGGGTGATTGACCCTGGTGGAACCCCTTACACATCGGTTCTTCGGTGCAATCGGGTAACGAATCTGAAGCCCTACGGTTCAAGAGCCGAGACCTTACCACTAGGCTCAATTTTCGATTTAAGCGGAATATATATGTAGATATTCTAATACCTTATTTAAATCCTAATTAATTTATTTTAATTTAGCTCATAGTAACTTGATTCTAAAACATTTTCTTATTTCCTGATCCGATTCCATTTATCTACTTAATTCACTCAAGAAATGCTTTGTAAAGTTTTAGTCAGAGTGAACGATAAAAATTGCAGACTTAACAAACAGTTTTTTAAAAAAAGGTCCCTGTGCTTCCCTCATCATGTGATTGACGCTTGTCAAAAAATCCCCATGAGAATCTTAATAATATATCGGCAGTATAAGCAATATTGTCCCTATTAAGGTGTGTTATATAAAACGAAGGAAAATTAATTATTTCCGCTTGTCCACGCTGCTTGTAAATACGCTTGCCTTTCTCCGGAGATAGAATAAAGCGAACTTTAAAATGAAAAGTCTTTTTCAATGTCTTCGAACCTGCCATTTGCGCTCAAAATTTTAAAGCATTACATATATATATCTTTTTAGTGGAACAAAAAAGAGAGCTGTAATATAATTGAACACACGGTGTTTTTTTTAAACACCCTGCAGGCATTAATAAACTTTAAACTGTAAAGAATGAGTGGCACTTTGCATATTTTCATTTACAACAAAACTGTAGATCTATACCAAACTTTACAATTTAGGAAACGCACATACTTGTAACTTTTATTGTATTAAGAAATTGCAAAAGCAATATTTACCGAGATTTCTTTTTTTTTTATACATAAACATATTCACTGAATGAAACAATTAAATACATTTTTAGTCAACGTAACTCTTTAATTACCAGCATGTTACCACAGCTATTTAAGAAAAATGTATAGATTCTTAAGTTACTGCTTCTATTTAATGGAACCGCTGTGGCCTGGTCGTAAGGTTTTGGTTAATATAACCAAGCTACACGAAAGCTTCTATTTAATGGCATGTTTCCAGAATATTTAGTGAAAATTTTATATACATGCACTCACCTGTAAATTTAGATACTTTAATCAAAAACAGAATTTAAAAAAATATTTTTTAAAGCACCTCCAGAGGTATCATTTGCTATGGGAACTTGGAGCACTTTGCAGTCACGACCTCTTTAACTGCCATAAGCCAACACGGCGACCTTCGGCCGAGGCGAGCACAGAACTCGCTATCTTTCGATGACTGGACGGATGCTCTACCAACCAGGCCACCGAGGTCCTCCGAAGTTCACTATGGATCAAATTTATGATTTTTTCTTTTACTGGTATTATTAGACGGGACAGTTATTATTCTAACCCTTTATTTACTGAATAATGTTGCCATCCATTTTTCAACTTCAGATTTGCGCCTGTAGTTTAGTTTCCCTTGTAGAATAATCCCAATGAAACCGAGAAAAAATGTAATTAACAAAAATATCTTAATTAATTTTATTATTAAGTAAATATTTATAATTCCCGCTTTTAGCTTGAATTCACTTCGTGTCACTTGGGTTCCCTTACCCGTGTTCTGTAGAATACCATCAGCAAAAATACTTACATAGTAAAGATATAAGCTGGATTTAAATGGTGCTTTCAAGTACCGCCAGCAAATAAAAGGGGTAAAATGTTTCTATTATATAAAAAGAAAATGGCAAGAAGGATAAGTTAATAAAATAAGTTTAGAATAAGGAGAATATTTAGAATAGGATAAGTTTAGAATACAATCAGCAAAAATATATAGTAAAGATATAAGCTACATTTAAATGGTACTTTTAAGTACCGTCAGTAAATAAAGGGTTTAAGTTTTTCTTTTATATAAAAGGTAGAAAATGACAAGAAGGATCAGTAAAACCTTTTTGTGATAATTCCTCAAAATCGTGTGAAATATTTTAAAGAATTTGATCAGTGAGACCATATTAATTGTACAACTGAATAAGAATCAATTGACTGTGATTGAACACGTCTCTTGAATCGTGTGGGCAGGTGTTTCGAAAAGAAATCCCGCGCTTTATACTACCGAAAGGATTTTTGCGCTTATTTGTCGTCTGCACGGCATATTATGTCTTTCACCATGTGGTGAATTATAAATAAAACAAACATCTCAGCAGATGTTCGTTGAAGTCGCTCCTATCAGCTCTTTAGTTGCTTACTATGCATAAATGCTATTCGATCGTTTGTTCCACAAACGATATCGTACTTTTGAAATAATATTGAAGAATTTTGAAAACAGGAAATAATTTGTTAATGGGTGAATTTAAAAAATTATCATTTTGATTGCATTACAGAATTTTTCTTTGGCTTTTCTTACAAGTAATATCTACCTAGTATATCGCCTTAACCACTTATACGAATTCACTTAACTTCCTAATTAAATGACGAATTTAATAGCTTTCTCATTGGAATATTTGGTATTATTTTAATTCCTTTAACAATAATACGTTTCAAGTGACATTTTCGCATTCTAAATTATTGAATATTTTTCACTTGATTGCAGATAAAAAATTAAAAATTCATTCATTCGATGCACGTCTCAGACACGTCATTGGATGTGAAGTGGTTAATATACAGATTATAGTTTTTAATAAGTCTTTTTTTCAATAAATGCATTAAAATAAAAAAAAAATTAAATTTCCAAGTTATATTTATTTTGTTTATTTTTCAGAAAGTTCTACAATTAAATAATTTTATAGTGCCATTAAATGAAATTTTCTGGAAAGAGGTAAATCTGGGACGAACTCTAGCATCAGTAAGCAAATGGTAAGCTAAAATAACATGACAATGTCCACTATCAGTTTAAGGCACCCGACTACGTTCAAAGCACTAGTTATCAATCATATTGGCGATTTTTTTAAATTCTTGTTATTTCTTACAGTTCAGACTTCCCAAAACAGTTTATCTTTTCTAAGAAAAGTGGTGCCTGACTTATCATCCAGGGGCACATATTTTTCCAAGTAAAATTTCACTTCGATTTTCTCAAACCTTTAATGTTCATAAACATTCTCCACCGTTGACATGATATCTCAAAAACTAATAGAGGTATTTGCATAGAAATTTCAGCGTGTGTTTTAAATACCATGGGCAATGAATGAACCATGAATTTTATTGTTGGTGAAATACTTTTTTATTTACAGGTGTTTTTTAGAAGAATTAAGTTGTGAATTTAGGGGGGAAAATGCATATATGCACGTACATTTTTACCCATGACTTCTTTGCATTTCAAAAATTTTCTTAGATGTTGGTTCATTTCATTCATCATTATACTCTATAACTTGTGTGCAAAGAAAAACAGGATTGTTGCATTACACTTTTGTGTAGAGTGTTCACCGCTTTGCTAAAATTTCATTAAAATTTACTACCAATTTTCCAATTTCTCAAGATTTATTGTATTTTTAAATAGTTTGGTTGTATTTATAGTATTTTATATTCTAATACATCTAAAAACCATAATTTTAAATAGTTTTTAAAAATTAAATTTTTCCAAAACTTTCCTTTGAATGTAGTAGGTTTACCTTAATAAATGGAATTTAAGATAGCTAACGCATGGCAAAAAATATTTAAGATATTTTTGTAGCTCATTTGTCACATAAATCCTCAACATTCATCTCTCAAGCAGACACCACAGCTGATTTCGAAGAAGCAAATGTAGCCTCTGATAAGTTTTAGATGTAAGGCTTGAACTTGAGAAACCTGCGCAGTGTACGTGGATGTTTTGTTTCTAAACATACTTTTGAATTGTTCTCAGTCCTACTAACCCCTCTCCCCTTCCAATTGTTATTTTAGAACTAATCCTTAGGCCTTTAGCTGAGATGTCCCAGATGATCTTGCCGGCAGATTTATCTTCTTCTATGAGGAGGAAAAAAAGAGCTCGTGTCGAACTAGATCAGAGCTGACTTAACGAGCCCGGCCCCAAGAGAACAAGTGCTCGTTCGAAATGGCGCCTTGGGGTTTGAACGGTGAAAGTGGAATTCTGCCGAAGACCTAGATAAAAATCTGAAAAGAATGATCGAACCCTTGTTCTGTTGCAAACAGGATAACATGTCAGCTTTCTGAGCAGCAACTCTATTATATGTCGTCATTCACTGCTTCGTTGGAGGCGTGCTTCGAATGAGTGTTTCTGTGCGAATATATATATATATATATATATACTGCAAATTTAGATACTTTAATTAAAAACAATATTTATGAAAAATATGGTAATATTACAAGATTTTCGAAACAGTATTTATTAAAAAAACAAATTCTGAATAGTAGGTTATCACAATATAGTCTTCGTTGGATGTATGTTCCGAAATTCATTATGGAGAGCATCCAATTTATGAATTTTTCTTTTCCGCAAAATAGTGTGAAGTATTTGAAATTAGTGAAATATTTGGTCAGTGAAAAAACAAATTTTGAATCTCAACCTATTTTGAGATGAACAAAAACAATCGTTTTTCTAAACATCGACGCATGGGTAAATGACCAAATGTACGAATTATTTTCTAATAACCTTATATTAATTAGTTGAAATTATCCCTCAACCAACAATATTTATCGATTAAACAAACAATATTTTGAATTATTTGGTTTATTTTTAAAAAAAAACAACAACCGCTGCACGAGTTAGGCAGCAACACTGTGATTTCCAAGGGAAAAACTACAACAGCAGACGATAGATATTTCAAAAGCTGTACTGTGAAAGCCGACTCAAAAATAAAAATAAAAGCTATAAATAAGTTTAATAGCATATTTATAAACAAATCCGTTATTGTAAGAGGATTTATTAGAATGTGATGTAATCGAAACAAAAAGTTTTGTTTATGACTTTATATATATATATACGTTACCTCTGCGCTAAAGGAGGGAGGAAAATTCCCGTGATTTTCAGTTAGAAACAGCTGTTCCCCAATAAACCTACTTGTTTAGAGCAAATTCGCAATGAAATGAGGTCACGAAGAACAAAATTATTATTCAAACAATTTAATTTAATGAGCTATTTCCATTGCATTGAGGAAAATATAACAAAACAAATCAATAAAGATAAATTTGAAAAGGGAAAAACCTATATTATATATTGTAAAGGGCTGTTATTTAAAGGGCTTAGGAAATTAGCATCTAAACTTTATATACTTATACAAATCTCAATGTTTTATATCGATTTTGGTATTGGTGGTTTGTTCCAAAAAAGTCTTTTATAAAAAAAATTAAAAAAACCCGTCTGGTGTTTCTTTGATTCGGTTAAAGGGATACGAAAGAAATTGTTGATAAATTCGCTATTATATTTTCATGGATAAATCGATATTTCTTTTCTGATCTGCGTAATCCATCGGCTATCTTAAGTTATAAATATAATAATCATTTTTTGTATAATTAATTCAAATATTTGATGGAAAAAGAATAGAATTTCGGACAAAAAAAAAATGAGAATTGAGCTGGCTGTGCCAAAAGTACATCTTATATTTTATATTAACACTTTTGCTGACCGGTGACGAGTTAACTCGTCTTTTCATACCCAAACGTTACAGAACGGTGAAGAGTTCACTCGTCATTACGCTTGCAAAATCTATTTCAATTTATGACACCCAGGGCGATATAGAACTTGGCGCATCGTGTTTAATCTTGTTCACTTTGTAACAAAAAATAATTACTTTTCTTGGCATTTAGGTTTTTATCACAATTTTAGTATCATTCCAAAAATTCAACCACGACGGAACGAATCGGCGAAGAACACTTCAATGAATTAATTATATACGCGGATACTTTATTTGATTGTCCGAGTGATTTTGAAATAAGTTCACTGGCAATAATCACTGGCCTAAAAACAAATCCAACCAGAAGTTGCAGAGTATGCTCTTCAAAAGGAAAGCGCAGCGATCTGCAAAACCTGTTGTGCGCCATTACACGCAATCCATACAGTTCATCATACAAAAAATATTAAAAGTTATATAAAAAATATGCCCAAAGTTTCATTTCATTTCCTTCAATATAGATAAAATGTATTGGAGTTTATTTAGAACGTTTTCTCCCTTATTCAATTAGAAAATAATAGCCGGTGGCTTGACAGATTTTCTGCGTAAAATTCCCGTTCAACAAAGTGTTAAAGGTGTAAAATGATAGAATATTTGATTAATCTTTAACCAAGTAGTTTGCTACATTATTGCACCACAAAGCTGGAAAATCTCAACCGAAATGTGATATGATCTCTTCTTACTGCAACCAGCGGCTTGTAGTCGGAGAGTTACAGGTTCGAGACCCGATGTTACCGTAGAACCGCCAAGCAAGTGGGTCTGGTGTACATCAAATCCGTTGGAGCCAAACGTCCTTTCACTAATGTGGTGGTAAATTTTGAATTGGAGGTATCAGCTCAGGTGTCGCCCACGACTCCTGATCATGGTTCATGACGAGGAATGACGAGGTCCACCCCAAAATAACCCAAGTGTTGCTTTACAACGGGACGTTAATATAACTAAGCTAAACCCTCCTTTTTTCTAATACTATGTACAAATCGAATGTTAAAGACGACACCTGAGATGGCACCCCTCCCCCTCTCCACATCACACCAACGGGAGGACGTTCGACCCCGACGGATTTAATGAGCACCAGACCCACTTACACGACAGTTCTTCTGTGGAGTCGAGTCTCGAACCTTAAAACGCTCCGGCTCCGAAGACGAGACTTTGCCACCGCGGCCCATTTCGAGTTTTTAAAGGAAGCATTACGAATAAGAAGTGAACAGAATTAAATTAGACGAAACATTTCTGGCAGAGATTCACACACCCCTGCCCTCCTTTTTTTTGGAGAGGGTGCATGGAGACCTAGTGGTAAAGTCTCGGCTTCCGAACCAGAGGGTTGCAGGTTCGAGATCCGATATCACTGAAGAACCGTCGTGTAAGTGGGTCTGGTGTCCGTTAAATTCGTTGGGGCCAAACGTCCTCCAGCTGGTGTGGTGTGGAGAGGGGTGCCAGTTCAGGTGTCGTCCTCGTCATCTGACCGTGGTTCAAAAGGACGAGGTTAATCCAAAAATAGCCCAAGTGTTGCTTTACAACATGACGTTAATATAATATAACTAATTAACTAAACTAACCGAAATAAAACAGCCAACCAGATTCCGATATAAAATTGTATTCGAATTTAACAGCATGATTATCAAATTTCCTTCGTTTCTTTCGCGAAGTTGGGAGAACAATATCAGTTGTTTCTTTTATCTCTCAATTATTAGTCATCTGTTCGCGGATCTTTTAATGAAAGTGTTTGCGAGAAGATTGAGTCTAGATGATAGGCGGAAATAAAATGCATCGTTGACAATAGAGTCATTCATTGAGGGATTAACCTTATTCACAAATCGAAGGGGACTTAATGGAAGGTTAGGATTTCATCATTCATTTCCTTCCTTCCTCAGATAAAGTCAAATGAATATCGAGTTATCATCAGATTTTAATTCCCTTATGACTTAGATAAAAATAACTATATCCTTCCAGTGCAGTCGGAATAATGCTGATTCGGAGATGGTAAATAAATATAATCAAAAATTGAAATACGTCATCACAAATTTCAAGTTATCGTGTGAGAGTTTCTTTGATTGTTTTATTGATGGTCATTCATCAATTTAAAAAAAATACACTTTTTTTTTTATTTCGCGATTCAGCAGAGCTCCAAAACTTTTTTGTCTGCCAAAAAAGCTGTGAAAGTGAAAATTGCCATTTATGCTTTTTTCCTTGGCTTCTCGATTTAGCGCTTCAAAACTTCCTAACAAAAACAATATCATGTTCTCACAAAAAGGAATAGCACTTTTGGAAGCTGAATAACGAGCGTTTCGGTTGCAATGCGATTTCCAAATGATAAATTATTTGCCAATAAATTCTTAAACATATGAATTTATGTTTTAGTTACATTAACGTCCCGTTTTGAATCAACACTAGGGTTGTTTTTGTACGGACCTCATTAATTTGAACCCCGGTCAGACGACGGGGACGACACCTGAGCTGTCACCCCACTCTCCACACCATAAAAGCGGGAGGACGTTTGATCTGAAGGATTTGACGTGCATAGAGACCCCTTTGCACGGCGGTTTTTCGGTGGAATCGAGCCTAAAATCCTGCGGTTTCGAAGCCGAGACCTTAAGAACAGGTCAACGCGGCCTTCACATATTAATTTATAAAGAAATTTTACGAAAACAATATGTTTGTAAACACAGATTGCCGTTCTCTAATTTTTGAGATCGTAAAACAGTTTCATAAAAGATCAAAATATTCGACCAAGTTCCAAGGAATTTTTTTAAAAAACTTTTCAAAATTGTGGTTTTTAGATATATCTTCAATTATAACACAAAATACAGTAAATACAAAAAAAATATGAAAATATAATATATTTTGAGAAATACTGAAATCTGTAGTCAAGTTTAATGATATTTAACCAAAACAGTGAGCACTAATTGCAATTCAGACTTTTATCCAAATGGTTAACATTCTACACATAATGGTAATGCAGGAATCCTGTTATTCTTTGTACAGAAGTTACAAAATAAATATAATGATGAATAAAATGAACCAAAACCAAAGAAAAAAGTTGAGACGCAAAGAAGTTATAGTTAAAAAATATATGTAGATAGATTTTTTTCTATATGTATTCACAACTAACTTTTTCTAAAACCGCTTATAAAAGAAAAAGTATTTCACCAACACTAAAAACTTTTGGTTCCTTTCATTGCTCTTATTATTTAAAGCACACGCTGAAGATTTTATGTAAAGTATGTTTTAAGATATCATATTAATGTTGGAGAATTTTTTAAGAAAATTAAATTTTGTGAAAATGGAAGTCAAAGACAAATGTTGGCTGGAAAATAGGTGACCCTGAATGATAGGTGAGGCCTTCCGTTTCCTAGAAAATATGAACTGTTTCGGAAAGAAGAAAGCCTGAACTACAAGAAATAACAAATTCTACATTGTGTTCGATAACCAGTGTCTTTAAAGTACTCGGATACCTTAATCTTAGTCATTACCTTATACTTATATAACTTTTTATAACTTAGTAATTACCCTCAACATTTCCCACTTAAGAATGAATGAAGTGATATTTCGCAAGGGGAAAGAGAAATTACTTTAATCAAAATCGTTATTAAACGCGAGAGAAGTTTTTTTGAACATATTAGAAAAATTAAATTATTAAATTTTCACCAAAAAAAATTACCTTCCGTGAAAATATCAGTTACGATATTATAGTTCTACCTCACCTTTTTAAAAACGCATCTGCAGTCAAAGAAGCGTACGTAATAATAAAACAATACTGGTAGAAGCAGGTAAAAAAATGTATGCGAAAAAAAGATGACGATGAAAATCGACATTTATGCTTTATTCATTGCTTCCGCGATTTCGAGTTTCGATTATTTGTTGTCTTCAATTATACAAAACCTCCTAACGGTAAACAGGATCATGTTGTCACGTGATGAAAATCACGAAAATGAATTGTAAAAGAGGGAAAATCAATTATAAGGATGAGTATTGGAGGCAGAATCTTTAATTTCTTATTGGGTTTTAAGGTTAATGCTTCATTGTTTCTTGTTCAACTAATTGAAATGATCACCACGAATGTTTTTCTCGCTTCCTGTTTACTGATGGTGTAGTCATGATGGAATTTGAGCTCATTCAAAATAATGAGATATTGACTGAAATGGTCCATTTCATCCTCATTATGGTGATGCCATCATTCATAAACTCGATGTGTGATATGTGTCACACAAGTTTATTTCAGTATCACACAAGTTTATTTACAATATCATTAAAAAGTAAAAGCAAACGATTTTTTCTTTGATAAACATATTTTATTCATATTATTTCGTTCCTTTTTCCCTTCAGGGGTGGTGTTGGCCTGGTGGTATGGTCCCGGCTTAGGAACCAAAGGGTTACAGGTTCGAGATTCGATTCCATAATTTGGTTTCTTGCACATTAAATCTGTCAGGCGAAACGTTCTCCTGCTGGTGAGGTGAGGTGTGGAGTGCTTGCTCGGCTGCCGTCCTCGCCATGTGACCGCGGTTCAAAAGGACGTGAACAGTCTCAAAAATAGCCCTAGTGTTGTTTTACAACGGGACGTTAATATAAATAAACTAAACTTCGTTCCTTTTTAGAATAATAACTGTTGACCAATTGTAAATCTTTTGGAATGTGGCATGTTATCAAACATTTATATCCAATATTTTTAAGCTTCCGAAATCTAAATTTCTGACACTTTTCTAAAACTCTGCCATGAGAATAATTTTTATTTTTCCGTAGAGAGTAGTATAATTTCCAAAAAATTTCAACGAAAGATTTTGATGAATCTCAATATTTGAGACTTCCTTTAATTCGAAAACCACATTTTGGAAAATAATGGTTTGCATTTTTGGACAAAGATAGCTCAAAAACGCTTTGACATGTGGTGTTTCCAGTCTAATCGCAATTTTGTGTCAAATCCTGGTTTCGGCGGTCTTTTGTGGAAAAACATCTCTTAAAATACAAATTCATTTTTATTATGTAAAATTATAAAGAGAAAACACAAGCTAATCTTTCTGTTAGTATACTTAATTGTCACCACTTCAAAATGAATTATTTATTTCATTTCTTTTCAAATTTCTCATGCTCGGAGCATGAAATGGTACTTAAAATAGCAAAGTAAACTCGATCTTGAGATATTAAAGTATCCGACAACGTTAAAAACACTGGTTATCGACCGCATTGGTAAATTTTATTTTAATGTTATTTCTTGTAGTTCAGACTTTCCTCTTTCCAAAACGGTTTATCTTTTCTAGGAAAAGGAAAACCTGACCCATCATCCAGGGTCACCTATTTTTTCATCTAACATTTGTCTTCCATTTTCACAAAACTTTCATTTTCATCAAAATTCTCCACCGTTCACATGACATCTCAAAAACTAATAGAGGTATTGAACATAAACATTTCAGCGCATGTATTAAATTATATAGGCAATGAAATGAATCAAAAGCTTTATTGTTTTTATTGTTGGTGAAGTACTTTTTCATTTATAAATAGATTTAGATAAATTAAGCTGCGAATTTATGGAAAAAAAATTGAAATATGTATGTATATTTTTACACATCTCAAGATTTTTCTTAGATTTTGGTTCATTTCATTCATTATTACATTCGACATCTTATGCACAAAGAAAAATAGGATGTCGGCATTACAATTTTGTGTAGAGTGTTTACCGTTTTGATAACATTTCATTAAAATTTATTACAAATTTCCTTATTTTTGAAAATCTATTACATTTTCAAATAATTTTGTCGTGTTACTAGCATTTTGTATTATAATTTACAGTATATCTAAAAACCATTGTTTTAAATAGTGTTTAAAGGAATCATTTTTTCAAATATTTTCCTTCGAAAGTAGTCGAATACCTGAATGAGAGTCCGTCAAGTTGTGTTGTCAGTCAGTGAACGCGATCATCATAACCACTTCCAGGGAAAGATGAATGTAATTCGACTCTTTCCAATTGGTCTTTATCGTCATGATTGTTGATCTTTCACAAATTTACGACCAAATACGTCACTCTATTTTGATAAATACGATAACTCACTGCAATTGAATACATAAATAATATTGACTTGTAGTTCTGGAGTGATGGAGTAACAAACATCCATCCTAACTGTCACATTTATAATATTAGTATAGATATTTTTTCACAGAAAGCAGGCAGTCAAAAGGAAGATCAAATGCGCGCTCGAAATTGCTTTTTGAATTTCGAGGTTTGAGAAAGACGAGGCAACAATGTGGCATTCCTTCCTACTGTTACGAATCAGTTATTTTGCTTTTCTGTACGAACAGTGTCATCACAAGAAAGACTAATTTACAGTCATCTGTATTGAATGCTGGTCAGGTGCCGCTTCAGAGATCCCAGAGCTTGGCGACGAATTTGGCGACAAAATCGAAAACGCTCGAAGCGGCGAGTATTTTGTCGATCCGACCATTAGGAACCGAGATAGGCCCTGATTAGCAAAGAAGCTTCTAGCTCCGGCTCCTGGAAACTATAAAAGGCCAGCACTCATCATCGTGGAGTGAGTAGCAGTGAGTTGGTAGCTGAAGAGGCAGAGGAATGCTTCCGCCGTTTGGAGAGAGCGAATTTCAGAGGACCCTCCTCATTCTGAATCCTGTCTGACCACTTTGTGTGCTGTGGACATTGTCGCTACTGGACTTCTATTTGTGGGCTACTGTTGTTATTGTGTGCTGCTGTGCATTCGTCGTCCCTTTACATCGATGTCGACTTTACATTTTTTTCCTCCTTGTGCTGTCCTATCTTCGTGTAAATAAACGCCGTCGTTGTTTTTCTTTTGCGGACTGCTGATTGTGTTTATCTCACACCCACTACACAAGGCAAGTCTTTCAAAGGGAGTCCACTACACGAAACGAAACCAAATTAAGTAACAATATACAACGTTCTTTGTATGCTTCGAGGCTTTATAGGAATTTTTCCATACTGTACTCGTTTATAAAAAAAATCCAGGACGTTACATTCCTGTTGCTATTCCTTCCTGTGCAATACTCTGTATTGAAACACTTCCATTGGAATCTTATTGTGTGCAGTTATGATGATTTCATTGATTCTTGAACTATAAATGTACAGCAATGGAAAGAGGAATGGAAGTCTTTTTTTGCGCTCTGCAGATCTTTTTGTGTGACGTTGGCAACATGAGACCTTATAGCAACAGCAACAACTTCTCCATCTCTCTTTGGACTACGATACGAGTACTCATGCATGAGATTATCAGTATATAAATCCTAAATATACTGAAGCCGTACTTGCGATGTGTAATTAATGACCCTGTATATGCAATTAAAATAAATATTTATTCCAGATTGCTGTAACTGAAAGTACTGTACATTTACTGTGACTCTGAGTGTGTCAGTAAACTAAAATTTCATCCGTCCTGTCATCACATTTTCTGCATATTTCATCGATTCATTCTTTTACAAAATAACGCATTCAGTCAATTCGAATAAAGAGGCAGAACAAACAAACAAAAATAAATAAATATATGAATTATAAAACCTTTATCGGCATGCATGTCATCTCAAAGTTCGTCAGCCTTTGTTGTATGTGGAGCATTTGCTTGCATTAAAAAACGAAATGACGTTGACTGTGGTGATTATTCTGACCTAGAAATATTCGTGAAAGCGGGATTTCATTCCAATAACGCTATAAAAGTGTCGTAAAATAAACCGAATCTGAAATCACTGAGAGGATTGCAAAATATTCCAAGCCTTTGGTCTGCTTCGTTCTTCGAAGGAATTAGTTTAAACCCAATGCAATCGCATTAAAAATAAAGTCCAGTGATGTATTCAAATACGTATTTTCTGGTAGAACCAATTTAAAAACATTTAACGGAAAGAAAATAGCATAAGCTGAGTTGGGTTTTATTTCAAATGATGTTGAGGGATTTAAAGTTTACGTACACAGTTGACAGCACCGACCTTCTCTATGAAGCGGCCTAGGTGCAAAAAAATCATTTGGGGCCCTAAATTTTTAGCAACGTAAAAAAAAAAAAAAAAAAAAAAAAAAAAACGAATATTTGACTAAATATTTAATGTGCTAGATTTTTTTTTTTTTTTTTGCTATTAGTTACACCAGGAAAATTGCTATTTTTCCAATACTTAAAATCTCAATACTTTCCAATCTTTGGTTAATTTTACTTTGCTGAAAGAGGGTTCAGAATTTATTATATTTAGTCACTTGCAATGTAAAGAATCGAAAAAAATATTGCATAAGATCTTGTAGATCAGAACTTTCTCTTTCCAAAACAGTTTATCTTTTCTAGGAAAAGGAAGGCCTTATCGATCATCCAGGGTCAAATTTTTTACAATTTAAATGTGTCTTTGATTTCAAATTTCTTAAATTTTCATGAAAATTCTCCACCGTTCACATGATATCTCAAAAACCAATAGAGGTATTTACGTAAAAATTTCAGCGTGTGTTTTAAATGATACGCGCAAAGATATGAACCAAAAGTTTTATCGTGGGTGAAATACTTTTTCACTTATAGGTGTTTTCAGAAAAATTAAGTTGTAAATTTATAGAAAAAATGCATATATACGTATATTTTTACTCATCACTTGTTTGCATCTCAAGATTTTTCTTAGCTTTTAGTTCATTTCATTCACCATTATATTCTATAACTTGTATGCAAAGAAAAATAGGATTGCCACTTAATAATTTTATTTAGAATGGTAGCCATTTTGGTTAAATTTCATTAGAATTTGATACAAATCTTCCTATTTCTCAAAATATATTATATTTTCAAATGATTTTTTTGTATTTATAGCATTTATCATTGAAAATACATCTAAAAATTATAACTAGTTTTTGAAAAATCCAAAAACAATTTTTGAAAAATCCAATGATTCAAAAATTTTACTTCCAATATAGTCAGATTCCTAAATATATATTCAAACTCATTTCAGTGGGTAAAAACCCCATAACATTACTTGCTATTTAATTATGAGTTAATTAATTTACGTTTAATGAGCTAACGATCATAATTTTTAAAACGTGATATCTTAAATTCTAGTTTGTACAGACGCACCATTCTTGTTGGGAATGATGCCTAATATGAATTTTCGTGTTGTCTGCCTCAATCAAGTTATGAAAATATATAGTTTTTTAATCCATTTTTTCATTAACAATTAATGGAAAAAGCGTGATTTATTTTGTATTTTTAACTTTTAAAATAGCGATCAAAAATTTATTTCTATAAATATAATTGTAGGGGAAGCTTTATAAGCCGATGGCATCCTCAAGACTCATACTTTTTTCTATTTGTTAATATTCATTTCTTGTTGGAAAACAGCTTCTCTGTTATTTGAATGGAAATGTTGACTATGACCTTGAAGCTCCTCGTCATTTCTGGATGAAATTCTGTTAGGATCTGGAGCTCGAGGCCACTCTTTCATGTGATAATTTGCTTAGTTTCGATTTAATTCTGAAGTTAAAGAAGTTGTAAAATAAGTCATATTGTTATTCATAGACTTCCCTCCATCTTTGATAACAGCTGCTGTCTCATTGGTAATTTCATCCAAATGGAGATCTTTCGTAGGAGCTAAAATTCTCGGCTGGGAGAACTTGTGGCACTACGTTGTAAAGATTTCCTTCATTGTAAAGTACTAGGCTTTACTATAAGCCGATAACATCCTCAAGACAACTTTGATTGAGACAGAAAAAATTCACTGTTTCATATAGATTATTTTGATACATAAATAATTGTTTCTGGTTCATTTCTTGTCAAGTTATGATAGTTGGAATGAAGCAACTCATTGGAAAGATATCATTTTCTATAAAATGAATTTTAGAAAAACCGAAACAAGAGTTTTTGGTGAAAGTGCCTCCAGGAAAATCCTTATAACTAGGGAAATAATACGAATATAGACAGAATCTTGATATCTTTCGGAAGCTAAAGGAACAGAGAATACTTTGAAACAATAAAAAATACTCGATATTTTCAACGATTTTTGAAGTTTTAAATGTGTACGTACACCATAAAATCTCTCGCAGATTTATTTTATTTTTAAGAGACATTACATTATTTTGCTTTATTTTATTTCATACCAGTGAGTTTTGGCTATTAGCTGACTCCCCTGCATTATTGGTTCTAAAACTTTCAATTTAATATTTTGTGTTATTCGATCTTAAAGATTTCGTCCAAAAATATTTTTAAGTTTAAAATTTAGAACTCTTAATTTTGGTACTCTCAAGATTTTAGAAACCTATCACTGTCTGTTTTGCTCAATATGTGATGTACTTCCCTCATTTCCCGTTTATATACAATCAATTATGTCACCGAGAATTGTAAGTAATACTTAAAAATCTACATTCTTAAATTTTTTTCAACCATTATTTTATTCTGAAGTTGAAATTTAATTGCACCGAAATATCAAAAATTTAATTAGCAGCATGCTTTGTATTGTCCTTTAGACTGAAAAAAGTTATTACCCTTTATAGTGAAAAAGAAAAAAACCTAACATCGTATAACTTGATTTTCAGCAATGGAAAAAAAAATGTCGAAATGAAATATTAGTATAGCACCGATGAAAACGGTTTGAGCTTCAATTTAATAATAAAACATATTATTGTAGAATATGTAAAAAATATATTTTTTTAATTTGACTAAAAATAGAAAAAAAAATCATGATTCTTTTGCATTTTAAAATTATTAAAAATTATTTTGCGCTGTAAAAGGTATAGTAAAAAATTGGGGAAAAAATCATTTAATTTATTATTGTTATTATTTTTTTTTTTGAATTCCCATCTTGTATATCCCAAGTTTGGTAATTTTAATTCAAATTTTATTGTCTGCAGCATAAAAACACACAATCTTTATTATTAACGATGATTCTATTAATTCACGCACATTACAATACACGCATTCATTCCCGCACATTATTATTAATTCACGCACATTCGTCTTTATTATTAAAGAGCACTTAAAAAAATGAAAGTTAGAATTTTTATTTTCCCGATTTCAAACAAATGATGAAAAAGATAATTAGATTTGAATTTAATTGCCTAGCTTAATTTTGCTTTTAATCCATAAATCGAGATCCATAAGATCCTCTGAAATTACTTTTTTTGAGATCAGCTCATAACTGACAGCCTATGGCTAATCATATTCTGTCTGTTATGAATTACCGATTGAGGGAATGTTATCAATATGTCACCGACGGAGTGAAAGACCAAGTAGGATTATGAATTACTACTGTTTTCAAAATGTTTGTATTAGAATTCAAAATGGAATGGCAAAAATAATTTTAATTTTATTTGAAAGCAAATCTTGGATTTAAACGTGAATAACGACACGAATATTGGAATGTAGTAGGAAGTTTTCGTAAGAACATATATGGAAATCATAATCTAATACGCAATTTTAAGGAGATTAATGAAGCATAGAACAATTTAAAAGTAAACGTTTTTATTTATTTAATTACTGTGTAAGGCATAAACATATCTTAATTCAACAAATTTTATTTCCGTAAAGCTTAACCCAGATTAATAATCAGGCACGTAAGGATAAAACTAATGATATAAGAAACCCTGAATGAATCGCTTATACGATTTGAGATAGAGAGATAAAAATTATGAGCATGAAATGTTATACCGTATAATGAATATTCATTTTAATTTTTAAGCAGAATTACTTGGATTATTGGAAATCATTCAAAGAAATCTTTTTTAAAACGAAAAAACAACTGCATTTGGAAATATCATTTCAGATACGCAGCAGAAATATAACACATTAATGCTTTTTCTAGAGAAATTTGCCAAGTAAATTTATTCATCCTTTAGTGTTAGTTTTGTTATAAAAACAAACAGAAAAGAAAAAATAATTTGAATTTTTTTTTAAAGTATAAAAAGACGGTGAGCGAAAGAGTGCAGTATTACTTAAAGTGTGTTTGCTAGCAAATGTATTAAACATTTCAAATATTTCTTTAAATAAAATGCTTGTTTATTTAAATAAGCTTTTATATTTTTAATTCGTTGCTAAAGATAAATCTTTGTTGTTTGCAATAAAGAACAAAGGTAATTAACACGCAAGGAAGAGGTGTAGACTAAACAAAACATGGATTTGAAAAAACGCGACTATAACGATCGTAATAATTGAAATAAAAATCGATGAGACTTTGACAAATGCGAAAAAAATGCGGCTTGAAGATTTCCTTTTCAATTTTTTGTATATGCTTTTTCAATTTGAGGTGTTTTGTCCTTTGTATAGTAAAAAGCAAACAAACCCAAAAATATATTTTCGACATTTTCCTCTCGACAGTTTTTACACAAAATTTGGCCCAAATTTAATGTAATGGTGTAAATATTATAAACTAAATTAAATAAATTGCTTTCGAATTATTGTGGTTTCATACGCATTTATATACAGAGCGATAGACGTTGAATCTGTTTACAAAATTCACTACAAAATTTGATTTAGTACAAACCGGTTTTAGTGCAAAAATTCATACTAATCCATAATTACATGAGATGCTTCCAGTTTGCAAATTTTAGTGATATCGAGATCCTATGCTAGGAGACGTATAGAAAAACATATATTTCGAAGAGGTTACGAAATGTAAGAATTCATTTGTATCTACAAATCAAATTATTATTATGTAAATTAGAATACATATACTTTGCATATTTTACACTCCATAAAAGGATTTTTTATTTATAAATCATTTGGCAATAAACACACACCACTTGCTTGGCGCAGCGTGGCAAGCTTTAGCCCTTGCGCCATAAAAATCCAAGCATCCATCCATCCAACAAATGAAGTAAAAATGTAAAAATGAAATCTATTATCGCATTATTATTTTTAAGTCATTATTTGTCTTAATTAATTTGTCATTATCCAGTTCAAACCGGTTTTGACACAATCACGAAAATAGCAATCATTCATCAAGTATCATTCGTCTAGTTCAAAGCATTCTTGAGTATCTTTTCTAAAGATAGACATACAGATATAATTTCATATATATATATATATATATATATATATATATATAAAAGTATTATTTTCCCATTGTGGGA
This sequence comes from Argiope trifasciata, assembly GCA_026543055.1. NCBI lineage: Eukaryota > Metazoa > Arthropoda > Arachnida > Araneae > Araneidae > Argiope > Argiope trifasciata. Next base: position 533,318 of record JAPMOQ010047131.1, on the reverse strand, counting down.
AAGCGAAAACACTTCTATCAAAATAGTCATTAAATGAGAATTAAATTTCTTTAAACATGTTATAAAATTTTTTTTATTTCATTTCCTTCTTAAAAAAATGACCTTCCATGAAAATAACAGCTCTGATGTTATTTTCATGTGCGTTCATTTCGTTCTGCATCAACTTTTTGAAAACACTTTCAGTAGCTGCAACCAATGCATTATAAATTACCAGTAGAGAAAAAATGCAAAAATTGTAAGTGGTGTAGCAATCAGCTAATAAAATTTTGAAATTTTTGAATCAAAGAAATAAAATAATTTTCAAAAAATCAACCCTTAACTTGGGAGGTGATAATTTAAGACATAAAGGCCTTATCACACGGTGAAATTTCGCCAGCACAACGTTTCTACCCTCAAAAACCGGTCAAGCAAGTTTCATAATCGACAACTTTTTCGAAACAGCTAGAAAATGCCGTCTGAAATATTGTCCGCAAATGGAATTCAACCAATCATGAGAAACTTTGAAGTGACGTCACTTTCCTTGTCGTTTGCTGACGGAAAGTGCCGACGATATTTTGCCGTGTAATAAGGCCTTAACTGGAGAGATGCGGTCTAAGAGGCCGCATTCTCTTTACACTCGCATCCAATTTTCTAATGAAAGTATTACATTAAAAATCAGCCAAGGTATATAGCGCAGACACTTTTCTTACTATATAAATTTAGAAATTTTTCACAGTATTTTATCACTGAAAAAAGTAAACGCGTTGGGACATACACTTTCTTCTCAAATATCATGTTACAGCAAATAATATTCTTGAAAAAAACATATTACTTTACACTTTTTTAATCATATTTATTTTTCCAGTACATAAAGGTATAGAGAAAAAAAATATAATGTTAAACTCAACAATAACAATGAAAAGTTTAAAAAAAATGACGATGGGTAAAATAGACCTTTTCATCGGATTTCATAGCACGATTTTCTAGGACATTTTGGACTATTATATTAATTAATTTATAAATTTTGTATATATATCTCTTGGTATAATAATATATTTTTAAAATTTTTCAAAATACATTATCACTAGAAAAATGATTGAGGTTTGGAAATACATATCAGCATTAGTTGACTGCGAACTCTTCTGTATAATTATCCCTAAGATCCTTTTCTGCTTCATTTAAAAGTGTCTGGAGCGCTGCTTCATAATCGAATCAGTAAAATGGATGATATTTCCAGTCCCAAGTTTTCGCGCTTACTGCTAAACCTTGTTTATCACTGGGGAAATGAAGATGGGAGGAGCGGTCTAAGTGACCGGGTTAAAAGAAATAATTGAATTATTATTATTTTTTAAACCTTCTGCTGAAATCGGTTGAAAAAGTGCAGGTGTATTGAAAAGGCAGCTACAGGTTTAATCCATTCAATTGAGCTAAAAATAGAATAGGGACGAGTGAAAGTCCATCGCTTGCAGTCTCACAGACCCCAGGTTAAAACTGCGAGTTAATGATACAACATAATAAAGCTCTGAAAGACATTAAAAGGTTGAAAAGCAGCTAGATGCAAGTAAAAAAGATGAAATGTAAAAATTAGAAAAGTAAAAATATTTGGGTGGTATTTCCCACTCACCAAGTCAGTTAGACTTGCGGAAGATTTATTGAAAAGGTTGACACGATAGAAATGGTACAAAGGACATTCAATTAAAATGTGGTTTATACTTAGAACAACGTGACATGTCTGGCACATTGGTACCCTTTCGCCAAAGATCAAATGTTTGTGAGTACAGCGCGTACGTCCTATACGGAGGCTTGTCAACTTGACGTCTAACGCATGTATAGGAAGAGGTGATCACATTGCAATGTTGGGTATGAAAGAGTGCAGTTTATTGTGGGTCAATAGATTGTTGCCAGTAAACATAAAACCAATGTGCCAAACGTAAGTTTTTGTTTACTTTAATTTCGAGCTTCAATTATTTGTTGCCTTTAATGATTCAAAACATCCTCACGAAAATAGGATCATGTCCTCACTTGATAAAAAGTTTGGATTGTTAAAAAAATGATCGTTGACATTAATGGAACCTATAGCTTAACAAAGAAAAGGAAGAAGGTGAAGACAAGGGAAAAAAGTCACGATTCTGCGATGAGTTCACTCACACCAATTCCGTTATTTATAGGCATCGGACAACAAGCCAGCTTACATCACTCGTCGGGACAATTGGGCATCTGGTCGCCCCACAGAACCGCTCATCGGGATAAATCGAGGTTTCCCAACAGGCCGCAGACAAAGACGTCGCAATGACCGGACTATGGGAATCAAGGTGAACTTTCTCCGCGCTCCGCTGGACATGAAGGCCGGACGAGAGAGATCGTTGGCAGGAGAAGGGAAGGTCGCAGAGAGGAAAGCGTGGCACTTTTCCTCTCGATGACACTCTCCCCGTCACCGGCGTTCGATTTTTTTTCCCTTTCAATAAAAAAAAACTGTGGAGGTATGGGCACCATAAAAGGTGGGAATTTCGAGTTTGGAAAGGAAGCATTGCGAATAAGAAGTGAACAAAATTAAATTAGAAGGAACAACCCCACTTCCCTACTTTTTTAAACCTCCCCTTAGCACAGAATCAACTCTCCCTTCCCTATTTTTTAAACAGTCTCCCCTTAGCAAAGAATCAACTCCCCCTTCTCTATTTTTTAAACAATCTCCCCTTAGCACAGAATCAACTCCCTCTTCCCTATTTTTTAAACAATCTCCCCTTAGTATAGAATCCACCCCCCTTCCCTACTTTTTTCCTAATACTATATACTAATCGAATGTTTACTGCAAGTATCAGCATATTTGACGATGAGACGTTCCAATCCCTAAGTTTCAATGCCTTTTGAATTTGCAAAATATGAATTTGGTGCCATGTCTGGGTGCATACATAAAGGAATGGTTTGTTTAGTTTCGTTATATTAACCTCCCATTGCAAAGCAACACGAGAGCTTTTTGGGGACGGCCCTCGCCGTTTTGAACCGTGGTCAGGCGACGAGGTCAGACCCGAACTGGAACCCCCCTCTCCACACCACACCAGCGGGAGGACAATTGGCCATTCCATTAATTCATTTTAAACCTTAAAGATCAAAATTGTTCCTTTGGATATCAAGAGCAATACCTTGACAGATGAATGTCTACAGGAAATCACATTGTTCGAAGGGTGTGGGCTTAGGTGTAACAGTTCACACCTATGTCTCTTCCGGCCATACAGGTCTTTTCTAGACACAAACAAAAACAAACCCAGTCGATAAGAACGAGCTTGAAATGATTTGTTCCCAAAACGTGTTCTATTTCAATAAAACGATTCTGAAAGGAATCTCTAAGAAATAAAAATAGTCCAGAGGAAATGCTCTGAGAATATTAATTGAAGATAACGGAATAAAAGGTAAAACTTTGTATCAAATGTCTAGACACAGACGATGATTAAATTTAGTATATTTTAAGGTATCCGACTACGTTCAAAACACTTCTTATAGACCACATTGGAGAATATTTTTTGTATTGTTATTTCTTGAAGTTTAGATTTTCTTCTTTCCAAAACAGTTTATCGTTTTAAGAAAAAGGAAGGCCTCTCCTATCATCCTGAGGAACTTTAAACAAAACGTATTTTTCGGCTGAAATTTATCTTTAACCTCAATTCACTCAAAACTTTTATTTTCATAAAAATTCTCCACCGTTAACCTATTGTCTCCTAAACCAATAGAGGTAGAAACGTAATAATTTCAGCGTGTGTTTCAAATGATAGGGGCAATGAAATGAAAAGTTTTGTTGTTGGTGAAATACATTTTCGCTTATGGGTGTTTTTAGAAAAATGAAGTTGTGAATTTATGTTAAAAATGCATGTATATGCATAATTTTACCTCTTTGCACATCAAATTTTTTCTCAGATGTTGATTCATTTCATTCATCATCATATTCTATCACTTGTGTACAAAGAAAAATAGGATTGCTGCATTACCATTTTGTGTAGAGCAGTTAAAGTTTTGGTTGAATTTCATTACAATTTACTACACATTTTCCTATTTCTCAAAATAGATTTTCTAATAATTTTATTGTATTTATAATATTTTATATTATAATTGACATTAAATTTAAAAATCATGATTTTTAATTGTTTTTAAAGCAATATATTTTTTGTAATATTTAGAAATAGGCAGAAAGGTGAGAAAGACATTTTTTGATGTGTAATGTGCGAAAAGTTAATTTGAAATATTAATACAGTGTTTAGTTAATAAAAAGTATGTATTTTCTCCTGTTAATATTAATTTAAGATAATAGTAGTAACAATTAGACATACTTCTTCAATCAAATTATACTCCAAAAAATACACAACATTTTTACATCTTTAAGTTTCAGAATAACGTGTAAAACAGGTCACTTGAATATTGAAACATCTTTAAAACCTCGGTTTGAGCTTTAATTTAGTCAGGTTTCAAGAGAAAAAAGTAGTTAGATTGAAATCAGCACAAAAGAGAAAAAAAAGTCATTCTTTTAGAAAATTTTGAGAAACACCAAATTTTAGTTTGGAAGAGTAATGGTGCATAGCTTGATGCATCAGAGAATGCATTCAGGTATAATAATTTTTTTAATTCTATGAATTTGGATACAGAAAACTATTTATAGGCATTTTTCAGTGATATTTTTTTTATCAAAGACATATGAATTTTCGAAAAATAATTTATTAATAGATCTGAAAATTTTCCCAGGCATTTCCATTGGTGTAAAATGATTTGAAAAATGTTTTGATGAAAATAAAGAGATTTTTTTTTCTTCAAATCAACGCTTTTCCTACTATTAGTTCATACTCTCACTACATTCCATTATTGCCCTTTTTATCGCCAAATTTTTGGTAGAATCGACATTCATCCCAGGAACCCAAAAAACCACAAGAGAGGGGGTCGAAGGGAGAACGCGTGGACGGATGGACGAGCTGTAGGTTTAGTTTGTTTGTTCAGTTTAGTTTAGTTATGTTAACGCCCCGTTGTAAAGCAACACTGGGGCTATTTTGGGACGGACCTTGTCCTTTTGAATCACGGTCCGATGACACCTTAACTGGCACACCCCTCTCCACACTAGAGTGAGGACGTTTGGCCTGACAGATTGCACGTACAAGAGACCCCCTCACACGACGGTTCTTCGGTGAAATCGAGTCTCGAACCCGAAGACTTCCGGTTCCGAAGCAGAAACCTTACCGCCAGGCCACCGCGGCCCTGGACTCGCCGTAGGAACGGCTCTTAAGAGTGTGTCGAGATACAATAGTTTCCTTCATTAACATTCTGAAAGAACGCCAACTATTACTTCCAAACGAATACAGAAATCAAATATATAAAAATGAATATTTGCTTGTTCGTATTTTATGTACTCTCATGCCCTATTTAGATAAAAACGTTACCAAATCACTGATTGATTGCGCATAATATCATTTTTTTCGGTACCAGCTAATAAGGAATAAAAGATAGGTAGACATGACAATATGCAAATAATCAGTATGATACTATCTAATGGCGGCGTCTTGGTATAAAGGTAGCGTGTCTTCCCCGCGATCTGGAAGGTCCAAGTTCGAGTCCTGATTCGGCCGTTGTTTTTCTTCATGTGTTTTCTGTCTTTGAGGCGTGTGAATGCGCCCTAGATGGCTCCACTGAAAAAAATCAGAGACGCACCATATTGGTTAACGTCAGCGTCTACTCATACGCTTGAATCTTGGCAGAAAATGTGTTAAAGATCACTAGTTTTTCTTATAGAATGCCTTTATCGTTCAAAGCATCAATCAAAATATTTTTTTTTACCTCCCGTCATTCTTTAGAATTTCTGCTGCAATCGGAGAAAGATGGGCATGATGACCTCCTTCGATACGTGCCATTCCCCTCCAGCTCTTGTTAGCCGTAAATTATGACCGTCAGTCTTGTGCAACAGGAGCTGGAAGGGAGGTACCTCCCACAGCTTGAAGTTATGAATCGGTTTTAAAGCAACACCATCTGCAGTTCTGGAGGAAGTGTCTAGTATAGTTTTCGGGTGCCGCTGTGACCTGGTGGTAAGGTCTCGGCTTCGGAACAGGAAGGTTTCAGACTCGGGACTCAATTCCACCGGATAACCGACATGTTAGAGTGTCTGATGCGCGTTGAATCCATCAGCGCGAAATATCCTCCTGCTGGTGTGGTGGGGAAGTTTGGAGAGCGCAGTGCCAATTCATCTGACAGTGGTTCAAAATGGCGAGGTCCGTTCCAAAATAGCCCTAGTGTTGCTTCAAAAACGGGAAGTTAATATAACTAAACCAAACTAAACTTGGTATAATTTCGAGGGAATGAAGTGTTGTAGCAAACATGCTTCTGTTATTAAATTTTGCCAGTGTGTTAGAAGTGATTGTTTTAATTTAAAAATAGTAGGTAAAACAATGATTGAGGATGCATTAATGTAAAAATCATAAATATTAAACTATTTAAAAAAACTTTATCTTGCTTTGAAGCTTATTGGTTGAAAAAATAAATGAAAATATTGACTGTAATGCGTTTTAAGTTCAGTTAACATTTCTCATTGATTTTCGCTCATTTTCAATCATATGTGTTCATACTTGTGGCGAGTGTCAGACACGTAGTCTTAATAATAAGGATTAAGTTCAAAAAAATTTATAAAAAGTGTACAGTTTTTCTTGAAATTTAAATCTAATGCAAACTATCTAAAAGCATGTTCAAAATTTCCTACATGTAACGTTCATCTTGATTCATTGATAAAACGAAATACGAATGACAAAACGCCATGATAGCATTGAAAGGTGCTAAGGTGGCATTTTCAGGGCTATAATCGGCCATGGTACATTTCTTCCCTTAGAAGATATGATCCGGTATCGGTAAGTAGTAGTCAATACATACCATTTTTGTACCCATGTGGGAGTGATAATAAACCCTGATAACCACAGAACCGTCTCATATCCATATATCAGATGCCCTCGGGAGATGCATGTACAAGTACGTTGAGAGCAATATTTCCTCCATTACATAGATTTCATTCAAAATTTGATTGAAAACTACAATTCTTCTGTTGAGTAACCTACTGTTTCATACAGCGCAGAGGTTCCCAACCTTTTTTGAACCCCTTTTCCTAGTGAATATTTCAATAACATCCCACTCCAGATAAATAAAAGTGAACATAATGCAGGGATTAAACAAGAATTGAATTAAAAAAATTACTAATAGATAGAATATTGGTGGAATTGAAATGCTACTGAATTTTTTCTTTACTTTAGAAAGAGGAATAAAAGTTTTAGCTTATCTGCTATAAGCACAGACGAAGTTTGATAATAACGAAGTAAACCACATTAAACTATTGCTATCTAAATAAATAAATTGACAGTTTCAGAGAACAATCAAAACGCATACGTAATCATATAAAAAAGTATTTTTATTAAAATTTAAAGATATCCAATTTCTAACTTAACTAATGAGAAGGATGGATTTGATTCATTTTAGGAAACTTGTTAATATATTGCTCGATTTCACTTAAAAACAGTCGTAAGTCGTCGCGTTCAGTAACGTGGAGCCGATTTCTCCTTTTCGTTACCAATGTTGCTACAGCACTAAATCCTCGTTCTGCTAAATATGAAGATGGAAATGCTATCAGAAATTGTTGAACAATCGATCACAATTCTTAACAGTTGCGAAATTAATTTCTGCAGCCAAAATTTTTGGTAGCCATTTATGAATTTAATTTTAAATTCCTCATTTGTCGTTAGTTCTATTAGTTCTTCTAACTTAGATGATCCTGCTATGTAGACATTGGAAAAAAGATCCAAAACTTAGTCTGATATGTCTATATATTAAAACGTCCTGGAGTCGTTCCTTGAAGTCATTGTTTACTATAATTGGTTAATTTTCTCACCCCTCTCAGTGTCATATTAAAGCCCCCTCATTTTCTCTGGTTCTTTTACCGCCCCCTGAAAACCTCAAATGCTCACAAGGAGGCATTATCGCCCACTTTGGGAACCTATGATGTAACTAGTTAAGTTGTACATGCACACATGAAACTTCGAAAACCGTTCAAAATATCGAAATTTTTTTTTACTGCTTCAAAATGTTCTCTGATCCTTAAACTTCCAAATGATACCTAGAAATTGCCAATATCCGGAATATCTCTAGAGCTATAAGGAATTTTCTTGAAGTACTTTCACTAAAAACTCTAGTTTCGTTTTTGTTTTTTTTTAAATCATTTTATGATGAATAATATTTTTCCATTACGTTGCTTCCTTCAAACAATCCGAACTCAACAAGAAATGAGCCAAATACGATGATTTATACATCCAAATAATTTGTATGTAACAGCGGATGTTTTGTGCCTCCATCAAAGTTATGTATACAGAAATAATTTTTAACAGTTATTTAAAAGTTAAAATGACAGAAAAAAATATCTCTTTTTCTGTTGATGAAAAATATGTTTAAAAAAATAAAAACTGTATTTTTATAACTTGATTAAGGCAGACAACATGAAGACTCATATTAGGCCTCATTTTCAACCAGAAATATGTTTCTGAATAAATTAGAATTGAAAATATCATGTTTAAAAAAATAAGCTAATTAGCTCATTAAATATTAGTTAATTAATTAATAATTAATGTAATATTTTTTCTCGCCGAAACATATGTAAATATATTATTTTAAACATATGTTTAAACATATGTAAATATATTATTTTAATTTACAATTAATTTATAATTATTTTAAGTTAAATTTACTTATTTTATTTTATTCTTATTTTAATCCTTCATAACTGTTAAATTTTCTCACTTTCTTTTGTTATGCGTTGAGTACTCACTTCTGTAGGCCCCGTGTGATACTTTGTGGCCCAAGGAGATTTTATAAATGTTTCGACTGAAAGAAAAAATTGAATAATTGAAAGAAAAAAAATATATATACTAATGACTAACTGTGAAAAAAACTGGATTTTTAAAGTTAACATTTTGCGTTTATATTTTCACTTCCATAATTTTGAAAAATGGTTATTTTGAATGTAGAGAGGAATAACTTGTGTATCGTCATCGAGGTTTAGGTTTTAAACAATCACAAACTTTGTATACGCAAAAGGTAAAACAAAATTTGTAAAAAAACAAAGACTCTCGAGTTATTAGGAATACTATAAAAGCAAGTGATTACCAATGACCAAAGAAACTGGTAAACTTCCGCTTCATTAAATTTAAAAAAAAATCTACAAACACGTCTCTCAATAAGCGGACGATAACAAGTTTCCTAATTAATAAAGCCAACAAAAGAGACTTCCACAAAGTATCTTTATCTACAGCTGAAACTCCTTTTCTCCACAAAGACGTTTAACTCAAAGGATGGCAATTAAGAACCGCTGTGTGTGTGCACAGCAGTGCGCTCGGGACAATGGCTATGCAAATGAGGCAGGAAACAGCCCCACCCTGCCAGTGCCGAGAGGACTTCCTCCACTTCCTGGGAAGCAGCTCACTGGCCTAATGAACCAGTTGCACCACACTAGCCAGAGAAGAAAGAAAAGTGTTTTGATGCATGGGCCCGAGACACGACAACTAAATTGAACGAGGACGTGAGGAATGGAAATAGAACCAGCGGGAATAGTCCCCCCCAAACTTTCTTGCATACTCTGTTCTAAAAGTATTACGCCATAGAACTTTCATGGATCCATGTCCCAATTTTTTCTAAACTGATGTCTCATGAGGAATAGATGTGCCGTCAAATAATGTTGGCCAGTGATTATTGAAAAGATAATAAAAGTAAATACTAACAAAACCTTTATTTACTAAGACGAAATTCATTTTGCTCAGTATAGTAGTAAATGTTTGAATTATGCGCATAATTCAAACCAAAGTAACGTTAGTATAGGTGTTATTAGGTATAATGGTATAACGGTTAGATTAGGTATAACGTTAGTATAGGTATAATGGTATAACGGTTAGGTTAGGTATAACGTTAGTATAGGTATAATGTTGGTCTGTGATCAGGGCGGGCCATCTGGGGGATGCGAGGGTGTTATGCAACCGGGCCCGCGATTGAAGGGGCCCCCCACCGTGATTAAGAATTAAAACACGTGTTCTGAACATTTATGATGTTACACATTCTAAAAGTCTTCAAGCTTGTTCCCATGTGGCTGGTTGAGCATCGACCGACGCCTTTCGCAGCGATATCTATGAAAAGGTGTGAAATGTTCACTTACGAATCAGGAAATCCCCGTCAGACATCTTAGGACAGAGCGGCGAGCCCGGGGCCCAGAAGTCGAGGGTAACTGACTACATCATTTTTGTACCAGAAGTCTGGTGAGAACAAAAGAATACGGTTGCTAATTACTCTCTTAAAATCAAAGAAAAAAAAAGGGGACTTTTTTTTATTTGAAATGATAAAATCCGAAGATGAGTTTTAGGACCAAATATCTATATTACAATATATATATATATATTCGCGGCTAAAAATTTCTTTATTCAAGGTTTCTTTATACAACCTGTCAGTGTTTTGGCTTGCTAATAAGAAAGCGTGGGTTACAAGTGCTATTTTTTGTGACTGGTTCCGGAATTGTTTTGCTTCTGAAGTTGAAATTTATTTTAAAAAACAGAATTTGGACTTTAAACCTTCTAGTTTTGGACAATGCACCAGATCATCTTAGCGAACCTGAAACTATGCATCCAAATATAAAAGTGACATTTTTACCCCCCAACACGATGGCTTTGCTTTAACTTATGGACTAAGAAATAATCCAGGCCTTTAAGCTCTATTACATTAGACGAACCTTCAAAATCATATTGGATAATATGGAATGTAATCATGATATGAATGTTATGGAATGCTGGAAGAAATTTGACATAGCAAAATGCATCGAAAACATAAAAGAAACATAAACATAAAAGAATCATAAAAGAATCACTGGAAGAACTGAAGCCACACACACTGAAGTCATGCTGGAAAAAACTGGCCTGCTCTGATTGCGGAAAATGACGATTAATCTGTGCAAGTTCAAACTTTGACTGCAAACATAGCCGAAATCGCGAATGGAATAGGACGAGATGGGTTCGAACAGATAGAATCAAGTGACATTCAGGAATGGCTTGAATCTCAATATGAAGATCTGACTGAAACCGACTTGGAGGAAATGTTAAATTCACAGCCTATTGAATAAGAGGCTTCAACAAGCACTGGAAACGTGACATTTCATTTGAAAAATCTTAGTGAAGGTTTAAGAATGGCAAATGAGCTTTGCGATTTCTTTATGAACATTGATCCGTCTATGGAACGAAGTCTTATTTTTAAGAGGCAAATTGCTATTGCGACTGCAGCATGTCATTCTGAATTGAAGGAGCTTTTAAAAACTGCCAAGTAAGAGAAAATTACAAAGTTAGGTTAGGCATAGTTAGGTTACACTTGGTGGGAAAAAAATCTCAAGTAGACATATTTCATCTGAAGACACCAATTATTTTATTGATATACTAGGCGCGTACCCGGTGCGTTGCTGCCGCAGAAGAAATTTTTATTTCTACAGATTACACATTAGACAATTTTTACTATGTCTGTAACCAACCCTTAAGTGCAAGTAATAAATAGTCAAAGTTTCATCGCAATCGGATGAACGGTACGACACCGCATACGGGACATAAAGACAAACATTCATTTTTTTCTATATCGATGCTTAATTGCATCATTCAATTTAACATTTTATTTTCTGAATTATGTTACCATCCATTTCTCAACATTTTTGCACCAGTCGTTTAGCTTTCTTGCAGAATCATCCCAGGGAACCCAGGGGAAAAAAATGTAATCAACAGAGATATCTCAATTACTTTAATTATTAATTAAAAGTTTTTAATTCCTGCTTTCAGTTTATATTAAATTCATATTATTCGGTTTACATCATCCGTGTTCTTTAGAATACCATCAGCAAAAAATAGCCATAAAGACATAAGCTACATTTAAATGCTAATTTCAAGTACCCCTACGCCGGCGTCGTCATGGTATAAGGGTAGCGTGTCTTCCTCGTGATATGGGCGTCCCGGGTTCGAGTCCCGGTTCGGGCATGGTTGTTCTGTGTTCTATCTGTGAGATGCGTGAATGTGCCCCCTTGTAAAAAGGTGTTGTGCAAGCGAATGTGTGTGTCACCTTCATTTGAGCCAGAAGTCAGACTTCTGCCTTCTGTGTGCTCAGGGGGTCTTTACCCTCAGAAGCTACTGCACCCCCTTTCTGTGAAAACACGGACGCGACATCATCATCATCAAGCACCGACGGTAAATAAAGGGTTAATCGAATTAAAGTTGGAAAGGAAAAAACAGCCTGTCAGTAAAAGTGACACAGCAATTATATTCCAAACGTTAATTAATAATTCATTATTTTAATATTTTATGTGTCTTGGCTCAAAACAATCATTTAGTGCCTCACTTCATAATGAAAGATTACCCAATGGCTTGTTTCTAGACGATCCACTTTATGGGGGATTGTTGAGGAGCGGAGAAGTGACCCACTTTGAGGTAGCCATCGTGCTACGGCATTGAAAGATCGCCACTCTTTGTAGCTTTTCGTAATGACGGGGCGGTGCGATTACGGAATAGATGAAAGTGGAAAGCCATCACTGGTGTCAAAGGTCGGTCACGTGATTTGTGGACAACTGGATGGGGGTCGAGAGAGAAAGGATGGTTGCGAGGTGAAACATAACCTTTTGACCTGGTGGGTGAGGACGCTGGTTGGATGCTTTGGATTGCCCAATCCAACCACTTCCGAGATAAGTCATTACTCGTAGTCTGAAATTGCTTTGCCTTCTCAAAAGCCTTTCGACCTGACATTATTCTTCGGATTAAAATGTCAAGTTGGAAATAAAGTATCTGAAGAATCATTTCTTTTCTTCCAGTTAACTGAAAAAAAAAGACTCACAAAGGATTCAAAATTAAGAAAAAATATTATATAAAGTAATTTATTGTGGATGATGCATGAGATTCAAATACTTGTGTAATCCTTTTCCACCCTTTTAACGTGATTCTTCTACATTTTCTTTTCACATAATTATAACAACTGAAAAAGGTGCAGTGACTAATTGCCAAATGACATGCATTTTAACGATAGGATAAGAGTATGCGATTTTTCTTGCTATTGAGTGCATGGATTAAGACAGAACTACTTTGGCATGATTTGGTAGTTTGCCCAAAGTTCATTGATGGCTCGCAGATTAAAATCTAAATATTAAGAGGCAGATAGTTAACTTAAGAAAAGACACACAAAGGATTCAAGAAAGAACGGCTAAGAAAGAATTTTTTTTTTTATATAAAGTAATTTATTGTGGATGATGCATGAGATTCAAATACTTGTGTAATCCTTTTCCACCCTTTTAACGTGATTCTTCTACATTTTCTTTTCACATAATTATAACAACTGAAAAAGGTGCAGTTGCTGATTACCAAATGACATGCATTTTAACGATAGGATAGGAGTACGCGATTTTTCTAGTTATTGAGTGAGTGGATTAAGACAGAACAACGTTGGTATGATTTGGTAGTTTGCCTTAAATGCTTCCGACTGCGTTAAAAACTCTGTTTATCGAGCATGTTGGCGATTTTATTAGCTTTTCTGGCAAAAGGAAGACCTGGCTTATCATACAGGGTCACATATTTTTTCAGCGAAAATTGATCTTCAATTTTCTCAAAATTTTAATTTTTATGAAAATTTGCCACCGTTAATATGATACCTCGAGAACCAATAGAGGTATTTACATAAACATTTCAGCTTGTGTTTTAAATAATACGGGCAATGAAGTGAACCAAAAGTTTTATTATTGGTGAAATACTTTTTCATTTACAGGTTTTTTTTTTAGAAAAATGAAGTTGCGAATTTATGGAAAAAATGGATTTATACGCATATTTTTACCATCACTTCTTTGCATCTCAAGATTTACCTTAGTTTTTGGTTCATTTCATTCATTATTGCATTCTGTAACTTGTGTACAAAAAGACATAGTATTTCTGCATGAACATTTTGGGTAGAATCGTAACTGTTTTGGTTGAATTTCATTAAAATATAACCACACATTTTCCTATTTCCTAAAATATATTATATTTTCAACTATTTTTTTTTTGTGTTTATATTGTATATTTTGCATTATTGAGAATACATCTAAAAACCATAGTTTTAAATAATTTTTTAAACAATTATCCAGAAATTTAACTTCGAGTGTAGTCGGATACCTCAATTGTTTGAAATGGAGTCATCAACAAACAAACTTTATTTACCAGAATAATTTATGGTCGAGTTCCATTGAGTGTAGTTTCATCAGTTATACAAATTTCACTTTTTAAAAAATATATTTCGTGCTTGCCTATCATTTTAATGTTTTTTTTAATTTTAACGGATATGAGAATAATGCAAAATTTTATACAGTTATGTTGACAGAGAAATAAAAAACTATCCTTTGGAAAACAAAATTAAGCCATGTTGGCTAACTGCATAAAAATTAGCAGATTTTTAAAGATATTTTTGTAACAATAAGACATACATGGTTATGTTAAAAAATAGCTAATATATTCCAAAGAAAATTTTGTTTCAAAATAAGTTATTTAACCACAGGATAAATATTCTCTTTTTTGATTTTTCCAAATTTATTTTCGTAAGTTTAAAGGAAGATAATACTAAATAAAAAAAATTCTAATGATGAAAAGAAAGGAAATTCTTACTTGAAGACCAAAGTTATCAATTTCATTTAAGATATACAGGAGTTTTAAGAGGAGTAAGTCATACTTCTGACTTTCAGACCCACCCAAAGGCACTCGGAAATAAATACTGAAAGACCGGACAGCCGCTATAGCAACACTGGTGGGAACTGTGGTTGAGTCCTAAGGACCATCACCGGCATGTAGGGAGTACGTCCCGTCATTGATGGAAGGAACCAGATCCTCCTCCTTTTATGTACCCTCCGGGTTGGTGAGCTCCAACCATCATAGCGGAAGGGTCTCATCCTCAATTACGAGGTCCCCCGCAGGGGTTTTTCCAAAGGAATAAGCCTTACATTTTAATAAAAGCTGTAATATCGGAAAAGACTATTTTGTTCTGCTTTTGCTTTCTCGCGTATGAAGTGTTTTACACGCGAAAAAAAAATTCGAATTCGAAATTTTGATAATCTCCATTTCTCGGATCTCCTTAAGTTCGAAATAAACCACATTGTCGGCATTTTTTTCATCTGTGATGTAAATAACTCGAAAGCGCTTTGAGCCAGAGCGATAAAATGTGGTATACAAACTTTACACCCAAATTTGTGGATTTATATCAAATTAGGAGAAAAATTATTCAAAAGTCTATCCGACTGCTTCTAATAAAAGTTAAACACGCGAACTGCAAAACAAACAGAACAGAGCGACATGGATGAAAATCAGTACACAAATTTTGTAAAAAAGCACAAGTATATATAAACACAGTATATATAAACCAGTCAAATTTTGAGTCTATGTATATTTTCAGAACCGTGAAAACGCCATCAATCGGGAACCAATAATTTGAATATATTGCCGCATAAATGAAGTTTACCACGAGCTCAGTGGGCGAATGGTCAAAGCAGCGGTCCAAAAAAACCAGAGTTTGCGGGATCAATGCTTCCCATGGCTGTTATATCCAAAGTATGGATTTTTAGTTTGTTTCTTAATGTTCTCTAACCTTCTGGACCTCACTTTGTGATGCAAGTCAGTTGTTTCTCGAATATTTTGTTCTTGTATCAAAGCTGGTACCCACTCGTCATGGGCAAGTCGCTACTTTCTTTCAATAAACTTGTTTGTTGGCTTAAAGCTGACTGTGTGCTTATTTAAATCTTCGTGACAATATTAGATTCAGTATGCTACTTTGTGACGGTTCTCTGTTATATTTTGGTTTCAGTAGGAAAAAACCCCGTCTAAAATCCGGTAAAGTTTCAGTAAACTACTCCCGCTACGAGAAGGAAATGCGTTGATTAAAATGGTGAAGCATTCGAGACACAAATATACTGTTAATCTGGAGGAGTCATTTCTATCGATCAGAGATCTTTTTCTCTGGCCTTATTATGTCACGCCGCTCTGATCTTTCGACCCTCCAAGATACGCTAAAAAAACTCGTCTTTTATCTTGGCACTCGGAATGTTGTTTTTATCCATACATGCTCTCTATTCCTGTTGCAGCTCACAAAGGGAGCTCGATTCGAGGCAGATAGGTGGCTGCTCCCCTTTTGAAATCACTGACCGGAAGAACAGCAACATTGTTGCTGAAAGGAACGTGTTTCAGCTAAGAAGAAACACTGCGCTCTACCATTTCAACACCTTCCGTCTAAAGTTCTTATCATTCAGCGATATATCGTCAGAGGTTTTCAATTTTTACTGTTCTTCGTTAAAGTAGGGCTGAAGAATAAATGCCATACTAATCTCTCAAACGCCATTCCTCATAGAATTGGAAATAATTTCAGATTAAAGAGATTATATAGTTCAGCCTATTGACTAAGGTCGTTCAACAATGCATTTTAAGGCCTTATCACACGGCGAAATATCGTCAGCAAGCGACAACGAAAGTGACGTCGCTATCGAATGTTCACATGCTTGGTTGAATTTCGTTTTCCGGACAATATTTCCGTCATTATTGTCAGCATTTTCAAGCTGGATAAGGCCTTATCACACAATGAAATATTGTCAGCAATTTTCTGTTTCTACCCGCAAGCAACGGGTCAAACAAATTTTTCGTCATCGGCAGCTTTTTTTAATTAGTTTGAAAATGCTGACGATAGTCACGGAAATATTGTTTGCAAACGAGATTTAACAAACCATGTGAAACTTCAATAGCGACGTCACTTTCGTTGTCATTTGCTGACGAAAAGTGCGGACGATATTTTGCCGTGCGATAAGGTTTATACGTAAGCAGAAGCTGAATTTTTTTTTAAGGCTTCACGATCAGTTATGCATGTATGTATTTGGCGATGGTGTTGGATGGAATTGTGCCAATGTGTAGGTTGAATTCCGCCAAGGATGGAACCTGCGTTGTTTGGGTATGAAGTCCAGTAACTTATCCCTTCGACAAAAGTTATCGCTGATGTCTAGTGGCTGTTACTGGCTTATTAAGATGTCACCACATGTAATGCCAGGACAAAGGAGACAAAAAGAATAATTTAAAAAAGCAAAGTAATGATGTCAATTAAGTTTAAGTAGACATTATAATTCACATTAAGAAAATGTTAAAAAAAATTCTGAGGATTTCCAACGATTCTTCAAATTCCGCTTTCATTTTCAGCTCACAGCTTATAACTTATTATGGTTCGCAGCCCTTGATCTTTAAGTATAATTATAGAAAAAAAAATTTGAAAAGCGTTGGGCAGTATGGAAGATGCTTAAAAGAGAATTTTAGTTCTAGAAATAGAGACATAAAAAAATTAGTGTGTGTTTTGATTTTTTATGAAAGAAATGAGCTAAACGGCAATTTCCAAACAGCTATCAAATACGAATTATGCACCGTCTTACGGACGCTATGTAACAAACAAGGTATTGCCAAATGCGTATTCAATCATTGTCTTTAATTATAATGTTGCAAACTTGTAAATTTGCTTCCCAGAGCGAATAGTGTCATCATAAGAAAGAATGACTTACAGTCACTGTATTGGATGCGGTCAGGAGTAGCATCAAATATCCCATAGCTTGGCGGCAAATTTTGAAACTTTGGTGACAAAATGGAAAATTCTCAGAACTTGGAGTATATTCACGATCCATCCATTAGGAGCCGAGATACGGGCAGATATTCCCTGATTGGCCCAGAAGCTTCTAGCCCCGCTCCCAGGAACTATAAAGGGCCAGAACTGTGAATCTGTAGTAGTCGCAGTCGTAGTCTTGAACTGAATCTAGAATCGAAGTAGTGGGTAGGCAGCTAAAGCGAGAAGAGGCAGATAACTGTTTCAGCCTTCTGGAGAGACCGTAGAGCGAAGCTCCGAGGATCCTCTCTCCTGCTGAATCCTATCTGACCGCTTTCTGTGCTGTGAACGTTGTGTTATAACCGAAATTCTACTTGCGGGTTACTGAGTGTTCGTCTTCTCCACTGTAGATATTTGTCGTGTTTGTACTGTCCTGTCTTCTTGTAAGGAAACGAGTCGTTGCTTTTTTACTGAGGCCTGCTGTTTGGGTTTATCTCAGACCAAACACCCACTACACTAAACGATTCCAACTGTGAAAATCCGTAAAATTATCAAACGTACCTATCCTTTCGTTTCTCTCTCTCTCTCTCTCTCTATATATATATATATACTATCAATCCTCACTTCAATTACTTTTCAGATTTCGATGTGTAAACTAATCGAGTTGCTTGTGCAAGAGGCAGTCAAGCCCCATTTCTGGAAATATTCAGGCAATGAAAGCTCGAGTCCAATTTCCCAATCGATGATCGTCTTGGGTGCGGCCTCCTCTTCAGTCCAGTTCTTCCTTGCGGCTCATTTATTGGTCTTCCTCCTTATCCGAATTCGAAGAAATGATGTCTTCTCGAATCACGGCAAGACCGGTCATCGAGTGATCAATCCGGTGCCGATTAGTGCATGAGCACGTCTCGCACATTTCCGCGATTCGTGAATGGCGTCCGGCTAGTGCCGGGTGGGGCGCTCGCCACGAGGAAGCTCTCGCGTGGGTCATCTGCGTGACAGGGACTACACCCAGGGAGGACTGGGTCAACCGGCCCCCCGGGGGTCAGAAAGCGCTCATTCCCCACCCGACTGCGCAGAGAAGACTTTCTTCTATTGAAAGTGAAGAAATGTGTCCCAATTAGCATGGGTAGCTTATAAATGCCCTAGAATGGTTGGTAAATATTATCCAACAATCTGGTGACTCTTAACACTAGTTTAAAGACCAGTTAAATTAATATTTTAACTAAGTTTACATACGTGGACTGATTTCTTGTCTTTTTGTTTTGGTTTGTTGAGGCTTTGTATATAAAGAAGAAAAAATAACTGCTTCGAACCGCGCATATTTGAATGTCAAAATAATATGACAAATACGAATTAATTATTTTTATTCAATTTATAATTTTAACAATCATAAATCATTCACAATCGGACGATCTTTATGTCAGGTGATTATAAACGTGGATGTGACTGTTTTCTGGAATCAAAACTATATTTTACATACATTATCGCCGGTGTCCTGGTTTAGGGGTAGCGTGTCTTTCCCGTGATCTGGGAGTCACGGTTTGGGAGTGGTTGTTATTCTGTGTTCTATCTGTGAGTAGTGTGTATATGCCCCCTGTAAAAAGTGTTTGTGCAAGCGAATGTGGTGCAGGAAGTAGCTAAGTCGCACTCTTGGACCTAGTTGGCGCTACTGAAAAAACAAGGGATGCTAAATTAGGCTTAAATCGCTGACAACTATCGGTCGAGAGGTTTTAAAGTGCCATGGGCAACAACAACATATGTTATCACTTTATTTTTAGTAAGAAAAAGCTTCCAACCAGACTTGAAACATGTGTTCTTCTAAATAGTGAATGTATGGACAGTGAAACACCATCGAAAGGCAAACATCGGATTATTCTTATGTCAGATTTGTTTGTTTTCAACTTGCATAATAATATTGAATGTTTATGAGAAGGAAATTTCTCGCATGGCCTTAAGCAAATTTAAATAATTCAACAAAGAAAAAAATTAAATAATATGTGATTATACGAAGGATTTACTATGGTCCATTGCATCCCAAATCTTACGTAATTCCGGGATATAATCGGTAAAGAATTAAAATCATGTTCTGAATACAAACAAGGGATGGACAGAAATCGAATTCCTTAAAAATTTTTTAAAGGAAATTATTATTTTTTAAGAAAAATTATTGCACATTGTACAATACTTCATTTATTTTTCGGCATGATTGCCACTACTTTTGAAACATTTATTTTACTGGTGTACGACCATTTGTATGACCTGGGAAACCTGTGGGAAATTTGTGGAAAAGGCATTACTAGTATCATAATGGCGAATCTGTGGTTCTCCTTCATTTTCTCTTCAATTTTTGTAGGCAAATGAACATCTGTTTAAAACTGCCCTTCTCTCTTCCTTCTTTATCGGGATCATTTTCATGAGCATTTATCGAAACTGCACATGCCAGGACTGGCGAACTTTTATAGATCGATGTGCCATTTTATCTAAAGAAATGTTTAATGAGGTATAGATTTGCCGTCAAATCATTTTGAATTGGGATAATTGGAAGAAAAATAAAAATTAAATACCAACAATTCAAAAATGTTTATTTACTACAAAAAAATACATTTTGCACTGCATAGTAGTAAATGTTTTAGTTACATTTGTAGTTCAAATGAAAGCAACATGAGTGTGACTTCTGTTGTTTCAGAAGAGAGGACAAATAATTTATATTAGGGTTGTAATATGTTACTTTTAGCAGAATTTCATGCTGAATGGGAATCATCTGCCAAATGGTTTCTAAAGGAGTCTTCAATGTTATTCGTCTCTGAAAATAACGACTCGCAGGCATAGACGAAGATATACTTAAAATGGCATCAACAAGCTTCTTCAAATGTTAGAATCGAATTTCATGTATCCAAAATTTCGTTGCTGGCATTTTTACTTATATTGCTTGTGAACCTTTCTGTTTCAATCAATTGCAACTTTTGTTTCAATACATTTTGGATTCCACCTTGAACTAGACTGGAAATCAATGCGTTGCATTTCAAACCTTCGATTTCCAACCAATCGAATCGGTATAAATATCAAATGATATATCAATATAGGAGGATATGTGATGAATGATATATGATGTATCAATATCAAATGAAGTCAAACGCGAGCCGTTTTGCAAACTGTAAATGCAGTGATTCTGCTCCAAAAAAAAAAAAAAATGCCTCAAAGCATAGTGAGGAAAATCGAATGTGCATTCTTGGTGTGTCTTGCAAGAAATCAAAATTCATATAGGAAGTTACAAAATTTTGCCGGAAATGGATGGTAAAATATCACACCGAGTTTCGTCCATGTAGCATAATACGTTTCATTATTATAGAGTTCAGAGATAGATTAATCCAAGACGGATTTTTTTGTCAGGATGAATAGCATTTAAATTTATCAACATATTGAGACCCTCTATCCCCCCCCTCCACACAGGATGCCCTTCAGGCATGAATATGAATGGTTCTTGTCTCTCTTTTCGTTCTTGTTGCCTTGATGGATACATAAAGGGATGATTGTGGCGGGTTTCTATTGGGCGCCAACGGGGAAGTGGAATGCCGCCAAGGATCGAACTCGCGACCTTCCGATTTGCAGTCGCGCAACATATCCGCAAGACAAAACGATCACCCACGTTTAGTGGCTGTTACTAGCATATTAGGATGCCCCCACAATAATCCCCCACCAGTGAATCTACGAAGAGATGAACTATTTTATTGCGCCAACCGTTATGACGAGCGAAGAGAATGTCCATTGTGCGAGCTCACCAATGTGGTGGGTTTATATTGCTGAGTAGCGCCGATTTGGAGATCGAATTCCACCAAAAATTCGCGTCCTTGCGATTTGCAGTCGCGTAATAAATCCGCAAGACAAAAGTGATTACCGAAGTTTCATGGCTGTTACTGGATTATTAAGGTACCACTAATTTTACCGTTAAAGGGGCCAGCCTCTATGGGTGGGATTGTTCCGGGGTTGGTGAGGGCCATTAGAACTCTCGCCATTGCTGTCGCGCTGTCCAACCATTGACCTTTGTGTGCCTTGGGGCTGGTCGAAGTATTCGATTTTTCTTTTCATTTACGAAAAACAGAAAACAAGATTCTAAATTTATAAAATAAGATTTTTAAAAATTTATTTCGAGAAATTTGCAAAATTATGTACTTTTACTGTTGCATCATTTAAATAAAAATAATGCTACAATAAAATTAAAATGGTCAATTATCAAATTATAATTATAATTGCTATAAAAATATTGATTATTATTAAGAATCAACAACTTTTATCATAAATTATTAAAATTATTGATTTCATTAAAAGATTATTATTAATTGAATTTATTATTTTAAAATAAAAAATTAATAATTTTATTAATTAAAAATATTGATTAATTATTGATTTATTGATTATTAAATCAATAATTATTAATTTATATTATTGAAAAAATTATTAATTAAAAATTATAGTATTGATTACGAAATTAATGATTTTGTTTCCTCCAAATATTCATAGAAAAGTCAACGATATTTTTCCCTTTTTGCTTTTTCGTGGTTACTTTCTTTGGCTCTCATTAACCCACTGTCCTCAGCCGATTTTCTTCCTATTTCCAGGTGGGTGGCAACGGGGATTTCCAAATTCATAAATAACACTGTGGAATGGGGAAGAGTTCGTTCGATGTGGGTCACTCCGAGAGGCTATTGAAATAGGAAGAAACGTTTGAACTTTCCTCTTCGTTTTAGTAATGAGTAGTGGATTTAATAATTCGATTGTAGTGGATTTGTGATTCTATTGCATATTTAAGAAGAGGGACGGTTAGCTAATACAATGGCTAAAAAAATGAAATCCTGGTTGCAAGATGAGTCTTAAGGCGGTGCAAAAACATTGATGAACGATATAATAACATCAGTTTTGGGCCTATATAAATGGTTAAAGTTAATAATCTTACGATTTTGCAAACTTGTACTATGCAACAACAATTACTGTCAGCGAGTTTTTTTAAAAAAAAATTACGTACGGAACGAGAAATGATTGGATCTACGAATTCACACTGTATCGGCTTTTCATAGGCAGAAAAAAAACTACCTTCCGCCATTTTTTGGAAATATGTCTATGAAAATGATGATCTAGGATGGTTTTCTGTGATACCTATGTTTTTCAAAAAAATTAGGAATGTATTTAAAGTTTTGGATCAACGGGAAATTTGTATCTTTGTCTCGTATGTGATTAGCATGCATATAACATGAGCGATATTTAGTAGTGCGGGACCTACACAAAATTTCTTAACTCGGATCTCATCCTGTATGACGTCATATTGATCATGTTGCATCATTAATCACGTGATGCTTCCCTCTATTAAGGGCAGTTTGTCGTTGAGACTGTAAGATGGCAAAATATTGTCATGTGATAAGGTATCACATGGCAAAATATCGTCGGCAATGACAACGAAAGTGACTCACTTATGTGACATCACTTCAAAGTTTCCCCTGATTGGTGGAATTTCGTTTGCAGACAATGCTCCTTATGTAAACTACTAAACTTAATTTGTAATACTTCTAATGTGTAATATTAAACATAATTTGTAACAACTCCTAATGTGTAATTCTAAACATAATTTGTTACAATTTCTAATGTGTAACATTAAACATAATATGTAACAACTCCTAATCTGTAATATTAAACATAATTTGTTACAATTTCTAATGTGTAACATTAAACATAATATGTAACAACTCCTAATCTGTAATATTAAACATAATTTGTTACAATTTCTAATGTGTAACATTAAACATAATATGTAACAACTCCTAATCTGTAATACTAAGCATAATTTGTTACAATTTCTAATGTGTAACATTAAACATAATATGTAACAACTCAGAATCTGTAATACTAAACATAATTTGTTACAATTTCTAATGTGTAACATTAAACATAATATGTAACAACTCCTAATCTGTAATACTAAACATAATTTGTTACAATTTCTAATGTGTAACATTAGAAATTGTAACAAATTATGTTTAGTATTACAGATTAGGAGTTGTTACATATTATGTTTAATGTTACACATTAGAAATTGTAACAACTCCTAATCTGTAATACTAAACATAATTTGTTACAATTTCTAATGTGTAACATTAAACATAATATATAACAACTCAGAATCTGTAATACTAAACATAATTTGTTACAATTTCTAATGTGTAACATTAAACATAATATGTAACAACTCAGAATCCGTAATACTAAACAAAATTTGTTACAATTTCTAATGTGTAACATTAAACATAATATGTAACAACTCCTAATTTGTAATACTATATATAATTTGTTACAATTTCTAATGTGTAACATTAAACATAATATGTAACAACTCCTAATCTGTAATACTATACATAATTTGTTACAATTTCTAATGTGTAACATTAAACATAATATGT
>JAPMOQ010047131.1:481470-494914 GCA_026543055.1 Argiope trifasciata | reverse complement strand
AATGAAAACCGACTGGACCCATTGCCGGGAAGCAAAATGTTGCGCTGCAGTTTTTGAGTATGCCAACATTTGCGATATGGCGCCAAAAAGGTGTTCTTACTCACAGATTTTTCTAAAGTCACATGACTCATATTGGGTACACTTTTTGAGACAGGAAACAAGCTACTAGCTCCCTCCATTTATATATCAGCTCTATGGATCGAATTTAGACAGGATATGCATTGGAATCCCGACTTAATGGCATATTTCTATCGTTTGTAATATCTGTGTCATTAATTCAATATTTTTTTTCATTATAAAATGTGATAGTTTCTAAAAAAATAAATGCAAAGCTAAGGTTTCTATAAAATCTGCAAGAGCACGTCAAAGGGAAAAAAATTAAGTTTTATCACCGTGTTGCCATCATTTTGACGGAAGTTCAAAATTAAAAAATAATAAAACTATCATCGCAAATTAAATCTGAAGAAATGCAACTTTTAGCACGTGACTGGATAAAATAAAATAAATATAAAAGATGATATTTTCTTTAAAGAATGCAAGGCAAAGGATTCTATGATCGTTTGCAATATTTAAATCATTAATTGAATAAATTATCTTTATTTATACAGGATTGAATTTATACAGGATATGCATTCAAATTTCTTTCCAATGGCAAATTTGTAAAATATTATTAATAAGCATATATTGTATGATGCTATTAATTTGATCTAAATGAAGTAAATAATTACATTTTATGTAGTTTGAGTCAAACATGCATTTACGAATAATGAGTTTAGATTTCTTCATACTTTGCTCTGTGAGCCATATTTTACAAAATATTTTTATTAATATTTAAAATAAAAGTTGCTACATCAATCAGTCTTCTAATTCTAATTAAAACTGACTGATTTATAAAATTAAAGAATATTATTAGGAAAACGCGTTCTTTTAGAACTTTCAGTCCATCATCTTAAAGAAAATATTAATTTCAGGCCAATCAATGCCCGGAGTTACTTCAAGGCTAATGAATATGTAATTTAATTGAAAATTTTAGAACCCATTACTCATGGTGAACCAGCTGGTCACCAAAGGCGGCTAGTACCTAATAAACAACATAGATTTCTCTAGGGAATGAACAACAATCGTATGGGTCTATAAAATATTTTTTTACCGCCAGTCAAAGATTCATCATGAAATTTTTAATAAATTTATGATATTATTATTCAAACAATTGGCTGTCAATAAAAAACTATTCACTCGATCTAATTTCTTTTAGTTCATTCTCTGAAAAATAGTATAAAGACAAAGTTCATCAAATTTCATAGCAATATGGCAATAATATTTTGCGTTAATTGATTTGAAGTGAGCAAGGAATGAGTAAAAATCAATTTTGAGAAAAATGCATTTAAAGTATACAGTAATTTGTTTTGGTAATAAATAATGGTCGTACATGCATAAAATTCCCCACACTTATAGCTTATACTTTCTTGTTGCAAATTGTTTAACAATTTTTTTTCTTTAGTAACTAATTTTTTGTTCTGGCAGATTCTTCATTTTGCATACACATTTAGATACATTTATTCTGTTTTTGTCAAACTCAATAAATGCTCTAACTGAATTTGCGCTAGGATACACTCCAACAACCTTGAGGATATTCAGAAATCCTCTAAAATTTTCGTTAAAATATATTACAGACATGAATACCCCTCCTCTGAGGATTCAGAACTCAACAAAGACATGTCTAGGTACACACACCACAAAACACTGTTAAAACTCTCATTGGCATTTTGTGTATTTCTGTGCCAAACATTTGCTGTATTTAAAACTAAATTTGTGTTAACGGAAATTTTCACCATGTTAAATCGATATTTCCGGTTTATATTCTCGGTATTTAAATCGATATTTCCAGTAATTAAATCGAAATTAACATGTTTGGGCCTTTAAATCGGCACTCCGGGTTATTTAAATGTCCACTTCCGCTTTACCGATCCTTACGAAAATATTGATATCTTGACTTCTAATGAACATAGAGACAAAGCAAACCTGTTTTGAATAGCTCAAAGACTGGCCCATACAATTAAATAATTTTTGAAAAAAAGTAATTTTTTTGTGAAAATTGACCTTTTCAACATTTTTGGATCAAAAATCGCTTAGGAACAGAGGGCGGTACAGCCACTAGAGGGCATTGCGATACAAACACGAGCTGTGCAAATGTTCCGTAATTGTGTGGGCTTCCATTGTAGGAGGCAGTTTACTTGGTCCCTACATCATCCCAGACAGACTGAACGGATCCATTTATCTCACATTCTTGCCAGAGGTTCTGCCAGAAATGCTGAATGATGTTCCGATGCCAATTCGTCGATGTAATCTGTTTCAACAGGACGGAGCTACAGCACATTTCAGCATAGAGCACATCTGCAGGCTACTTTTCCTCACGTTTAATGGATCATTCGCACGACCAACACGATCACCAGACCTGTCAATCTTAACTTTTTCTTATGAGAATTTTCAAAAGGACTTGAGTATGAAATACCTGTTACAACGCCGGAAGACACCGTAGGATGAATGGTTGTGGCCACAGAATGCGTTCGAGATGCACGTGGTATCTTTGAGAAGAGTCGCCGTTCCGTGTAGCGTAGATGCCAGGCTTGTCTCGAGGCATCTGGCAAACACATTGAGCCTCTCCTGTAGGCTGAACATGTGGCGCATGCGAGTGAGTGATTAGCAATAAAATGACCTCTAATGGCTTCGTCTCTTCTCTTTGTATTGTGTCTTTTTGTATGTGTTTTTATGGGGCCTGTAGCGGGTTCAGATCGCAATTTCGATCTGCGATTTTTGATCTTCGTTGTATGACGGATCTACCATGTCATTTTTTTTTCTCACGTATTTTTGAAACACCCTGTATATGATTATTGAACATCACAGAAGTTTTTACTTGGAAGGAGGAAAGGCATTCACTTCATATGCGCGAGGTTATTTTGTATTTCTTAACTTTTTATTCCTTTATTACAGGGAATATTCGGTAATTTTTTTTCACTGCGTATGGCAATCGGAAAGAAGTTTGTAAAGTGAAATGAAAGTGAGGACGAAATTCAAAAGTAATTTATACACTGCAGAAATGCAAATTTAACAATATACTTTCAACAGATTTCGACCTAAATGTTGAAATATAGAGTTAGTTTAGTTTAGTTATATTAACGTCCCGTTTTGAAACGCCATTAGGGCTATTTTGGGACTGACCTCGTCATTTTGAACCTACCTCCTTCAGATGACGAGGACGAGACCTGAGCTGGCATTCCCCCTCTCCTATCTTTCCACACAGCACAAGCGGGTGGATGTTTGGCCCCGACGGATTTAAAGTGCACCAGACCCGCTTACACAATGGTTCTTCTGTGAAATGGAGTTTCGAACCTGCAACCCTCCAGTTCCGAAGCCGAGACTTTACCACCTGGACCCCTAAACTTGTAGAAATAAATGGTCAATTCGAAACTCGGACAGCACAGTCTGCTGCACAATATAGTCTATATCTATAGCTCCGTTGAAATATAAAGTTTTATTGCCAATTCGGAAAAATAAATTAATTATTGCCTTTTAATTAATTATATATATTTCATTTTTTATTAACTATGTTCATTGTGTTATTAAGTGTACTTATTGATTTTCATCCATTTTATTTATCTGTATTTCTTTCTTTATTCAATGTATTTACGAATATTTTAATTCTAATATTGCCCTTTAATCTGTATATTAATGAAATAAGTCCTTATATTTTAAATCTTTTTAACATTCACAATCACTAGAATTTCGTGCAAGAACGAACAAATAGTTTATGTCTTTAAATAAAAGACATGGTAAATATTTTCAACAAGGCCTCGCATACGAGATCATTTCTGCCTTCTTTGTCTTATTTTTGATTGCATTTGTCCTACGGCAGCAACAATTCGATGGCATATATTCTTTAGTACCGTATTTGCTGCTCTCGGTGAGATAAGTAGAACAATTTATTGATTTTTATCCATATAAACAAAAATGAATGTTAGCTTATTGTTCACATCTACGGGATGGACTTAGGGATAGTACAGTGATCTAAATTTTTTTTAAAAAATCGAATCTCAACTGTATCTATTGACCAAAGATTCATCTCTAAATAACTCACCGAGAAGACAATAGATTCTGTAGAAATGCTCAATCCGTGTTAAAAGTTAATATTTTGTAGCTCTAATGCGCAAGTGTCGTGCAAGTCCTTCTCGGAGGTAACAGCTTTATTACCAGATTATGCAAGAAAGCGTTGGGGAAACCAACCCTGGGGTTTTAATATTTTCTTCAAATGCTAGCGTTTTTCCTAGTAACCACCAAAAAATTACTGTAGTACAAATAAGTTTGCAACATCTTCATTTTCCAAAATTATCTTTTCAACTATATTAATGATTTTAAGGCATAAATATATTTTCTACGTTTAATTCATTAAAAAAATATTTTAAAGGCATTTTCTAAAATGAGAATTCTGCTCCAATATGAAGCGAGTCACGAGATACAATAAATAGTTTCTTTCATTACCATTCTGAAATTTCAATTCTAAAAGAATACACGAATCTAATATATATAAAAGTGAATATTTATTTTTTCGTATTTAATGTACTGTTGTACCGTTCATCCTATTTCTATAAAGCATTGCAAAATTATTGATTGATTGCACTGAATATTTTTTTCGAATATTTTAGACGATGCCATTTAATACTTCAGTATCGTATTTGCTGTTCTTGGAGCGAACAATAAAACGAGACGAACATAATTCTTAAATGATTTCTTTAAAACCTCACATACCAGTGAAATATCCTCTGTATAATTAAGAATACTTCTGTCATTGGTTTCTTATAGATAATGTTACCTCGAAACACGCGTTTCACAAGAGAAACGAAATACTTCGAATGGTTTCATCGGCTGATCATTCCGCACTTTCTTACATAACAGCATATTTCATTCTACGAAAATAAAGAACATCGAATCATTCCAACCAACCAAGGATTTAATTGTCGAGGTTAATCCCACGGTTCTTGATGGCCCAACCACCGAGGAACAAAGCTTCTGAAGACGAGGAAAAAACAAAACGGATTAAATGTCTTAGTAATGAATATTCTTTGTTTTGGAATTCACCATTTTCTTCAGGGTTGAACCGAGAGGGCAGAACCCTCGGGAAAACCGAAAGGAATCGAACGACCGGATGGAAGGCTGACCGTCCTTGGCACAGATGTTTCAGCCGAATCGGTACACTGATGCGATCGACGGATAAAATTCGAATGAAAACGTAAAAGAACAGGAATCCGTGCGGTTTTCGATACCCACTTGCCTTGAAAATGCTTCTTCGAATCTGAGGTGGTGGGTTCTCACGGCACCGAGGCTGAAACTCATTTGTAATGAATGCACGCATCCCCTTTGCGGTGCCGATATACACTCACCTAACGAACGGATTCACCTTGAAGCATCGTCAAGACACACAAAGGTTGCTATGGTTTCTTTGACCTGCAACCTTTTTCGTTTCGGTAACAGAACAGTAAGCTACTTAACGCTCAAAACCAATTTAAGATTTCAAAGTGAATTAAAATCATTTTTATTTCTTTTCTGTGCCTCTTTATTTAAAAAAAATTAATTAAGACTTTTAAGATTACAATTCAAATCTTATTACTCGTGCTTTTACATTGAAATAAATTCGCTTTTCTCAGTTTAACTTGCTTTTCTGATGATACGTGAAGACCGTTTTTAGAATTTCAGTTTTTGGTCATGGACGAAAGGGTGTAAGATTTTGAAGGTCATCTCGGATAGAATCTCCACTTATTGAAAGGCTCAGAATCATCAGAAGGCTATGGGAGGTAATTAAGGCCATGAATTATAGTTCATTTGACTACAGTAAAAAGTTTAAATTAAGGAATAAAAAAGTCAGATCTGAGGTCAGGATGTTTAAATTGAAACCTACATAAAGAAAGCACTGAAAACGCGCCAATATAAAGTCTAAAACACAACGTTCAAAGGACCGAAGATATGGAGTACCGTGCAGAAATATCAAGCAACAACTTATAAATCCATGCTCATAATAAAGCGCAATGTCTGTGTGTGTGTGTGTGTTGGAGCTCTACAGGCCAGACCGTTGGACCTACAGCTACCAAATTTGGTACATATATACCTGGGAGGTCGGAA
The DNA here is from genome assembly GCA_026543055.1 of Argiope trifasciata. Classification (NCBI taxonomy): domain Eukaryota; kingdom Metazoa; phylum Arthropoda; class Arachnida; order Araneae; family Araneidae; genus Argiope; species Argiope trifasciata. The sequence goes on along the minus strand of JAPMOQ010047131.1, from coordinate 488,743 downwards.
ATGTGCACCTCGGAGCCATTTTTTTTCGAATTTTTTATTAGAATTTGAATTAATTAAAAACAATGTGAAATTTCGGCATTTTTCCGCTAGAACTTTCGAAAATATTATCATACAAAGATGATTTTTACATCAAATTAAAGATTAAAAAAGTAGCTTTCTAATGGTATCAGTGTTTTGACAGTGTTTTTTTAACTTCTATTTTTAAAGAAATGCTTTAACCGCATTTTTCAACAATATATTTAGGATAAAACAATAAAATTTAATCTGCACGAGCACGTCAAGGGGAAAAAGATTAGGTTTTATCACCGTGTAGCCAAGATATTGACGTAAATTCAAATTAAAAAATAATCAAATATTATTGAAAAATAAATCTTTAAAAAATATAACTTTTGGCATGTTATTGAATAAAATAAACTAAATATAAAATAGGACTTTCTAAAATAATAAATGCAAAGCAAAGGTTTCTATAATCGTCTGCAATATGTATATCATTTAAATTCCGATCCAATGGCCAATTTGTAAAATATTAGTAATTGGAATACATATTGTTTAGTACTGTTAACTTGGTCCAAATGAAGTAAATAATTACATTTTATGTAGCTTGAGTCAAACAATGCATTGATGAATAATGAGTTTTAGATTTCTTCATACTTTGCTCTGTGAGCCATATTTTACAAAATATTTTAAATAAAAATTTCTGCATTAATCAATCATTAAAACTGACCGATTTATAAAAATAAAAGAGTATTATTATGAAAACATGTTCCTTTCGATCTTGCTGTCCACCATCTTAAAGAAGATATCAATTTTAGGCCAATCAATGCCCTAGAATTACTCCAAGGCTGATAATGAAATGATATGTGTCTGCGTATATGAATGAATGCGTGCCTGTGTGTGTGTGTTAGGACACTACACATCAGACCATATGATTTAGAGCTACCGCACTTGGTATTTACATATTTACTTCGGAGGATGAAAAAGTGTACCTGGAATGAGTGTTTTTTCTTAATTATTTATTTATTTTTTGAAAATTTAATTAGTTCAAAATTAAGCTAACATTTGGATTTTTCTGTAATTATTTTCAGAAAATATTACAGCACAAAATTGTTTTTTAAATCCCCTTAAAATGATTTTTTTAATTGAAAACAATGTTTTAACCTATAATTTTTCTATTTTTAATGAATTTTTTAAAAAAATACTGTAACTTTATTTTCCAACAATTAATTTCTCACAAAATGAAAGTAGAATTTAGCCTGCAAGAATACGTTAAGAGTGTACCAGTCCTTTGCAGTTACTTTGACAAAACTCATATGGAATGATTAAATGAACTCTTATTGCAAATTAAACTGAGGAAAGTGTGATGTTCAGAACGTGTTGAAATCGTAGCGTAATGTTATTGGATAAGTATTAGATGCGATGTTTTCCACATCATTCCATAACATCTGATTGCCAATCATATATATAGTACAATGAACAAATAATCGTAAGGCTTCTGTAATGATACGAGTTACGTGACTCTCGGAGTTTTAAGTTTAAATATATTTCGCTGATAAGTTATAAAGAGAGCATGGTATTTAATTGAAAACTTTAGAATGCATTACTCAAGGCGAGCCAGCTGGTCGTCAAAGCCGACTAGTATTTAATAAAATACTCAAACTACAATCAATTGACAAAAATATACTGTGGAAATAGAAAGTGTCTGATAGAAAGAAATTAACAATTAAGTTAGATTCCGAATATAAACTTGTTTAAAAGGGTAAAATTGATACGAAAACATAGTTATATTTATTACTTAACGTTGGAATTAGGAATACTATTATGTAAATAAAGTTTTCTTTTCAATCCACAGAATCTATCTCCACCAGAATATTATTATTGTTATTATTATTATTTGCAATTTCTCTCATGGTTATTCCTCATTAGAAAAAGAGAAACCAGCCCGAGAGAAATTGCCCAATTCACTGGCAGGCACGAAAACATCTGAGAAAACATGCCTGGGAACGTACATTTTTGACTCTGATCCGTGTCCACCAGAAAAGGAAAGTAATGCACGCTTCATTGGAATCAATCATCGCAAGAAGTGCAGAAGCGAGGCTCTTTTTATGTAACTGAAGACAGAAAAACAGGAGAAATGTCTCTCGGTCGAGTGGCTCTGATCGCCACCAGGATGCGAACGAATTAATCAGTCTCGGTAATTGGGGTTACATCTTTTGTCTAAAAAAAGAAAGAAAGAACGAATTCATTCATGCCTTTCTAAAGGGAAATGGAACACTCAGATTGAAAAAGAAAAAGAACCTTTTCTCTTTTTTTATGTGCATATGTTGGCAAATCGAATAAGAATGAAAAAAAAAAAACTATTGTAATTTCTTCAGAAATTTCTAGATTTCTTGTATTGACGTGAGTGAATAAAGAATAATCTTGGAATGCATGACTCACAATTAGGTAAAAATACCTTTTCAGAGCGAGTCTATTTTGTGCTCTTCTTATGGTTGCTACATTTTTTTCTAATTTTATGCTTCTTTTCTCGAAGCTATACGCGTATTTCAGAAAAATAAGTTGATTATACAGTTTGAATAAAAATACAAAGACCTACTTTATATAGCGTGTTTATTTGTTACCAGTTATCCATTAGATTTTTTAATGTCCATGATAATAAGAAAATGCATTAGAATAATGAAAAGTTTTTATAGGGAAATAAGAAGTCTTTGCATTTCTGGTACCGTTCAGTCTAAATTTTAGTCATACATTGCACTAATTGTTTGTTAGACTCGGTCATACCAAGCCCGATTGAGATTTAGCTCTTTCCAATGAAAGCAGAAGTGCGAGTCTTTTGTTGTTAACGAGCCCCTTTCAGGTGAAAGTACTAATATGCTTGAACACACCCGACACCAACCTTTTTTATGGGGCGGTCGAACTCATTCATCCATCCACGAGTCAGAATTGAGATCCGAATCAGAGACCGACTCAGTATCCTCACAGGGTACCATTTGTTATGGGAACTTAGAGGACCTATTGAAGGTGCCCCAACTGCCATTGGCAAACACGGCGGTGTTTGGCCGAGACGAGGACAGAACTCGATACCTTTCGGTTGCGAGACGGACGCTCTACAAACCAGGCTTCCGAGGCCCTCTTTTTTTTATAATTCAAACGAATTTTTATTGAAATTTGGACAGCTTTAAAACCAAATCCATAAATTAATGCAAATTAATTTTCTTGCTTGCAAATTAATTTTCGGCACTCCAAACATGATGTTGGATTGCATGCACACTTCATGTTCAAAAAATGTATTACTTTTTATTCAGATAATACAGTGGGTAAAAAAAAGGTTCCATAACGCAGCTATGACTGGTAATGAAAGTTTAATTTCAGACACAAAATATTTTGTTATGAAAATGAATATTTGAATATGGGCTTAACACAATTTCATTTATTATTTGCTAGCTCGCATCCAGCGCTTTGCTGCCGCCGAAAAAATTATGTGAAGTATTATGTGAATCAATCAATAATTTGGCAATGTTTTATAGTAACAGGATGAACGGTACGACAGCATATAAAATACGGACAAACAAATATTCATTTTTATATATTAGATTCGTGTATGCTTTTAGAATTGTTAAATATGGTGTTCTTTCGGAATGGTAATGAAAGAAACTATTGATTATGTCTCTTAATTCGTTTCATATTCGTGCAGAATTCTCACGTTTAATTTTAGAAAATGTGATTCAAATATTTTCTTTTGAGATTGATTAAACATAGAAAACAAATTTATACCAGAAAATCGTTATTATAGATGAAAATGTAATTTATGATAACTAAGACGATGCAAAATTATTTGTACTACAATACTTTTGGTGGTTACTGCAAAAAATACTAACATTTAATTACAATTTAAAAGCCGCAGGGTTGGTCTCCGCAAAATTTTCGCCCATAGTCTGTAATACAGTTGTCACCTCTGAGAAAGACTTGCATGACATTTACGTACTATAACTACTAAATATTAACCTTTCACTTGGAGTTAGCACTTCTACTGAATTGATTGTATCTCCTCGGCGAGTGATTTGGGGATTTATCCTTGGTAAATAAATGTGTTTGAGATCGATTTTTTATTTTTTATTTTAGATAATTGTGTTGTTCCTTTAACTACCCCGTAGGTGTCAATAATAAGATGACCAAGTTTCATCGCAACCGGAGGAACGGTTTAGGAAGGCATCAGACATACAGACAAACATTCATTTTTATTTATATACATTTTCTTTAAAGTGACACTTATCGTAAAAAAGTAGGGCTGGCGAATAAATGTCATACTAATTCCTCAACGCCCTTTATCATAGAATTGGAACGAATTTCAATAATTTCAGATAAAAAAGATTATCTATAGACCAAGATGGTTCAACAATGCATTTTAGATAGGATTGTGCCCACACTTTCACGAAAGATTATATCTGCATAAATAAAAAGGAATGTTTGTCTGTATTTCTTTTATGCACATCAGATTGTGATGAAACTACGACTATTTAATACTTATAGTGGCGGGTTGGTTATAGGCATAGTAAAATTATCCAATATGTCATCTATATAAATAAAAATGATCGAATGTCTGTATGTCTCTTATGCGTTTCCGTACCGCTCCTCCGATTGCGATGAAACTTCGACTACTTAATACGTGTATTTATGGGATTTTTAAATATTATTTACGCTTCTCTTTTATATATCATTCAATTTCAGTGAATGTGTCCATTTCTGATACGAAAATAAATAGCATTCTTTCTATCATTTCCTAATTATTCCAATTATTTCAAATTTCAAGCGATATTTCCAAAATTATTGTTTCTACTGCTGCAACGAGCTGGATACCAGCTAGTAAATATACAAATTTCACCATCTACTGCAGTGATGCAATATGAGAATCGATTTTAGAAACAGTTCGTTCCAAATTTGAAAATCGATTCCACTTAAGTACAGCAGAAAATTTGACAGTGAGGCAAACTAAATCAGTGGGCAGTTGATTGCAGTACAACCGCAATATTATAACTGCATGAGTGTGTCGAAGAAATGCGAAACATGGTTGTATGAAAGTTAGTGTCCTATAGTTTTTTTACTTTCATTCATGGAGGAACTAGATCTCTGGCCGCGGTAGCCTGGTTTGCAGAGCGTCTGTCTCGTAACCGGAAGGTAGCGAATTCTGTCCTCGTCTCGGCCAAAGACAACCGTGTTGGCTAATGGCAGTTGGAGCACGCTGACTGCAAAGTCCTACAAGTTCCCACGCCTCTGAGGGTATTGATTCGGATCTCAGTTCTGACTGGCGGGTGGATGAATGAGTTCGACCGCCCCCTCAAAAGGGTTGTGTCGTGTGTGTTCATCTGAACGGTGCTCGTTCACAACGAAAGGCGCAAGCCTCTGCCTTCATTCAAAAAAGCTACCTCTCATTCGGGCTAGGCATAACCACTAGATTTCTTTTAATCTTAAAATATACAGAAAGGAACTTTTCTTCCATCCCCTCCCTATTTCCCTTTTTTAATATATTTTTATGGTATCGCAATACGATGGTGAAACGGCGAGATATTTCCAAAGAAATGTCACGAGCATATGTTGTCATTCCTCTACCTTCCACAGTAAGAACCTCATGGAGAAACGAAAGCTTCGGTATTCTAAGAACAGGTTATCTAAGAACGCAAACCAATACATAAAATCATATGATTTAAATTGTTGCAATAGATAGTATTGCTCTAAGGAGTCGAACCGATTGCCATCATAATATTAGCTTTTCGTTCCCATGGTTTCCTTGAAAGCTCGGACCCAACGGATGAACTGTCTCACAGTCGCTGTCCTACTGTCCCTGAAATTCACAACTCATCTTCAATCCATTTCACAATTTATTTTTGCACGAATGATCACAATAACACCAAAGCAAAGAAGTGTCAGCTCATGGAATTTCAATTAGCTTTAATTTAATTATTTTTTATAAATTAAAATGCATTTGACTCAATTGTAGTAATAAACGACGGACACAATAAAAGCCGGTTAAAAGCATTAATATGGAAATTTACAAAGAAAAATCGGTTAGTGTCCCCCCCCCAATTCCCCCTTTATAGACAAAGTAGCTATTACCCGCGAATCGTGTTCGTGTGGAAATTTTGATGTACGAAAAACTATCAAATAATGACTAATCAAAAAAATTAAACCTAACCTCAAAACGATACATTTAAAAATATATAACATAAATACATTTTAAAAACAAAAACACACAACTAGAGTAAAAACAATTCTTTTGCATTGTATACTCGAAATGAAACAAAACAGCCAATCAAGTCCGGTGAAGTCCATTTCATTTATGGATCGAGACGGAGATAGCTGCAACAGTACTATACACATCATTTTTAAACTTTTCATTTAAATGAAAACACAGCTGTCAACAATCACGTGCGAACTTTCAACGCCAGTTGGCGTAACGCACATGTCTGACTTTCCTACGCCAGTTGAGGTAACGCCATGCAGATAAGACATTTTTTATTTTCTTTATTCTGTTTTCTTTAAATTTAAAAATACTTCAGAATGAATTCGAATAATCGATTCATGAACAACATTTGATTTTAAATACATCAAACACAAAGAAAATAAACAGAATCGTTTGAAGTAATCGGTCGAAATTTTACTAGCCTGATTGCTGTTGGGGGAAAAAAAACCCAGAGCCTTACTTCTCTTTGGCTGGATTTGGCCTCAGCTTTTTGACACGAAAGTTAGTTTTTAACGAAAAAAAGAACCCCTCCATGAACCGGAATAAAAATTAGCCTCTGTCCTATTCCTGACTCTAATCTATCTCTCTGCTGAATTTCATCCCATTTCGTTCTGGCGTGATGGAATCACAAACGTCCATCCAAACTTTCGCATTTATATATTAGTGTAGATATGAATGCCATCTATAATATAATCGTCCACCACTGGCCTACAACGCTCGGTAGAATGTAAAGACATGCACGTGTCTTTGATCTGCCTGGATAATCGGACGCACAAATTGCAATTTCTGCTTTGGCTTCAAGCAATTGAGAGAAATTTTCATATATATTCTATTTTTTTAAAAGACTGATTTAAATAAATTTAAGTATGAATTAAAATTAATCATATGTATCGTAAATTTTATGGATCATTTTTTTTTAAATTTTATTATTATAGCATTTTTTATCGTGTGAGAGCATGATAGTGTTTTCGCTTCAAGTTTTTGGAGCCTCAAAATATGAAGGCAACGAATTGTCTATTGATATCTTTTTTAATTTTA
>JAPMOQ010047131.1:470363-481460 GCA_026543055.1 Argiope trifasciata | reverse complement strand
GAATTTTCAAGTTTTGTAAATACGTGATGGCATGCGACTCAATATTTTGGGCACGCCGCCGATCAAAACGGTTTGCAAAACGTCTTGCATGTGACTTCATTTAGTAAACTGAATTTGTCCCCAATTCGTTTGGTTGGAAATCGAAGAATTTGAAATGCAACGCATTGATTTCCAGTCAAGTTTCAATATGGATTTCAAAACTGATTGATACAAGGAAAAAGTTGGATTGGATTGAAACAGAAGCATTAATAAGCAACGTTAGTAAAAAGGCCAGGAACGAAATTTTGGAAACACGGAATTCCATTCAAACATGCAATAATTTGAAGAAGCTGGCTCATGCTATTTTAGGCATATTTTCATTTGTCTATGTCTGCGAGTCATTGTTTTCAGAGAGAAATAACATTAAAGACTCGCTCAGAAACCGTTTGTCAGATGACTCCCATTCAACTTGCACTCTGAACATCTTACAATCCCAATACAAGTTATTCGTCGTCTCATCTGCAAAAACAGAAGTCACACCATTGTTACTTTAATTTGAATCACACGTATAACTAAAATCTTTCCTGCTATACAGGGCAAAATGTATTTTTTTCGTAGTTAATAAAGAGATTTGAGTTGATGGTATTTAGTTTTATTATCTTATATTAGGACCGGGAAAGCCTGGTTGGTAAGGCGTTGGACTCGTGTCCATTAGGTTACGAGTTTGAATCTGCCAGCCGAAGACGCTCCGTGTGTGGTGGTGACTGGCGTACTCATAAATCTGTCGTGGTCACGAAGTCCTTCATATCGAGATACCACTGGTTCAGAAGGTGAACGTTCTTTGATTCAGGTCTAATGACGAGCTGTGGCTGGAGTGAATGAAAAGGCAGGAATGTAAGTCCACCCAGTAAAGAATGTTGTGGAGGGTGAGTGGCAAAGTCGTACTCTTGGTCCTAGACGGCGCCATAAAAATAAAATTAAGAGAAGCAATTTATTGGCTGAATCGCTGTGAACATCACATCGGGTTTGTCCAAGGGCAAGAGCCATCAGAAACATTAACATTATCTTCCCAATAATCACAGACCAACATTATTTGACGGCGCCTCTTTAGGAAGAAATGGCATGTGGATCCATTGAGGTTGTCCTAGTGCAGAGGCAGCTTGGTTCGTGGTGAGTCCTGCCTCACTCTTCCACCTTGACGACAGGGCGGCGCTGCTCTTCGTCGCTGAGTCGTGTCTCCCTACTGAGCATCCCCATCTGCCCCCTGAAGAGCACCTCTGCGATGAGCCTCTCGGACAGCAGTTGGCTGCCCCGGTCCATCTCCCTCAGCTTGGAGGCGACGTACCTCCCGAACACCTCCTGGCCATCGGGAGGGGGGGACGGAGGCCTCGGGTACCACGGGTCCTCGGAGGACTTGTACGAGAGGTGCCTCTTGAAGGGAGGCTGGTGGTTGTTCTGGCCGAAGGACGGCATCGGGTGCATGTTCTGGGGGGAGCCCTTCTGGCTCTCGGGACTGGACACCTGGAACTAAAGGAGACCGTTAGTAATTCTGTTTCAATCAGAAATAGTCAGTATTAATTCTATTTCACTCAGAAATAAATAGCCCTGGTGTTTTTTTACAAATACTAGGGCTATAATATAACTAACTCAATAATATAACTACTAAATTTACAAATACTAGGGACGTGAACATAACTAAACTAAACCGCCGGCGTTCTGGCTTAGGGGTAGCGTGCCTTCGTAGTTGTTCTACGCGCCCTGGGTTCGAGAAATGGTTCAGGCATGGTTGTTGTTCAGTGTTCTGTCTGTGAGTAGTCTGAATATGCACTTCGGTAAAAACGGGGTTGTGCAAGCGAATGTGAAGCATGAAGTAGCTAAAGTAGTACTCTTGGCCCTAGCTGGCGCTACTGTAAAACAAGGAACGCTCATTTAGGTATAAAATCGCTGGCACTTGTCAATAACACGTGCCATTGGAAACAGTAAAGTAAAGTAAATAAGAAGTAAATTTCCAACATTTGCTTTGATATGACCAGCGACCGTCTTTATACGAACGTAAGATAAACAAATTAAGGTATCCGACTATCTCGGGAATGAAAAGTTTACTATAAATAGTAAATAAATTATCTTTTTTCCAGTTTGGACGAACGAAAAGTTATTTTTTAAGTTCCTACGATATAGCTACGGCAATAATCTCAATGAAGGTATGCGATTAAGGTCAAAGGGAAAATTTAGATAAAAAAAACAATTTATTGTTTTTAGATGTATATATATGGTTTTTAGATGTTTAGTTTTTAGATATCTTATTTAGATGTATTTTAGATGTATAAACACTATAAATACAAGAAAAATTATTTGAAAATATTATACATTTTGAGAAATAGGAAAATGTGTAGTAAATTTGAATGAAATGAAACCAAAACGGTTAACACTACCCAAAATGGTAATGCAGCCATCCTATTTTTCTTTGTACACGATTTACAGAACGCAATGATGAATGACAGGAACAAAAATCTATGAAAAATTGTGATACATAAAGAAGTGATGGGCAAAAATAGACGCATTTCTTCCATAAATTAACAACTTAGTTTTTCGAAAACACCAATAAATGAAAAAGTATTCACCAACAATCAAACTTTCGGTTCATTTCATTGCTCTTATTATTTAAAGCACACGAAGAAATTTTTATATAATTATTTCTATTTCTTTTTGAGATATCATGTGAACGGTGGAGAACTTCTACAAAAATTAAGGTTTTGAGAAAATTGAAATAAAAGACTTTTAGCAGAAAATTGTGATTTTAAAAAAAATTCCGTTGGATGATAGGTCAAGCCTTCCTTTTTTTAGAAAGAATAAACTGTTTTGGAAAGAGAAAAGTCTGAACTACAAATAATAATAATAATTCGAAGAAAATCGCCAATGCGGTGGATAACCAGTGTTTAATAAGTATAAAATAGGTAGGAATTAAATGTCGATTAAATAAATTTAATAGGAACAGTTTTCAAAAACATACAGCTGCATTAATAAAATAAAAATTAGAGCTCTTTTTATTTCTATATATATATATATATATATATATATACACCGAAGAGCCATTACATTATGACCACCCTAAAGCTATGAGAAAGGGCTCGCCTAGGAGCAGAACCACTGTGCGTGCGTGGTTGATATTGGAGTATATAAAACGGGTATACAGTGTCTTTCTAAACATAGTAAGATTAGCGACATAATGGGAAAAGCAGCGGATTTATCAGACTTTGATAAAGGTCAAATCATTATGGCTCGGCGACTTGGAACATCAATATAAGAAACGGTGCGTTTAGTGGGCTGTTCACGTGCAGTTGTTGTGAGCACATATCAAAGGTGGTCTAGGGATGTTAAAACGGCAAGTCGCCGGCCAAAAGTGTGTCGTCCACGGCCCATTGATTCCAGAGGAGAGCGGAGATTGCTACGCATTGTTCGCCGTGACCGAAGGGCTACAACAGCCGAAATTACCACCAGCTACAACAGTGGTGACCCAAGCAGTGTATCTCAACACACTGTGCAGCGTACATTGCTGCATATGGGCCTACGCTGCCGGAGGCCGAAGCACGTTCCTGCACTAAAGGCACGTCATCGCCAAATGCGTCTGCTATGGGCCAAGAAACATCGGAATTGGACACCAGAGAAATGGAAGAAGGTTGAATGGTCCGACAAATCACGTTTTCTGGTCCATCACCTCAACGGGTGTGTGAGAATACACCGATTTCCAAATGAATCCCTTGCTCCCGGATGCACAGTTGGACGGAGACAAGCCGGTGTGTGTGTGGGGGGGTATTATGGTGTGGGCAATGTTTTCATGGAGCACATTAGGACCCATAATCCCCATAGAACAATCCTTGACGTCTGGAAGGTGCGTGCACATGGTTGCAGACCAGGTTCACCCATTCATGGCAACGGTGTTTCCTGAGGGGGATGACGTGTTCCAACAGGATAATGCACCATGTCATAAGGATCGAATCGTCATGGATTGATTCGAGGAACATTCCAGTGACTTTCAAGTCATGTCTTGGCCCCCAAACTCACCTGACATTAATCCAATAGAGAATTTGTGGTCCTACTTGGAAAACCAAATTCGTGCTGCCACGCTACCCCCTCGCAATGTGAGGGAATTGCAGGACCAGTTGGGGAGAGCTTGGTACCAGATACCTCAGACTACCTATCAGCACCATGTGGAATCAATACCACGGCGGATGCGAGAAGTTTTGAGGGCTAAAGGTGGTCCTACATGTTATTAGCAGGGTGGTCATAATGTAATGGCTCTTCGGTGTATATATATATATATATATACATACATACATATATATAGTCAAAATTTTCAAAATTGAGATTTTGACGAAGGTTTGTGTCCCTCCGACAAAAACAATTAAAAAACGTTTTGAACTAGACGAATCAAATCTCGCATATGGTTTCTGCACTATTTTTGTAGATTCCTATCAAATTTTGAGGAAAATCCATTAAGAGGAAATTTGTCTGTCCGACTATTGGAGTATAGCACAATAATTACAAAATGAAGGCAGATAAAATTTGGTGTACTATAATATATACAATGTAAGTACGGTCAAATTTAAATTTTGAACCAAATCTGTCAAGGAAGTCACCGTCTATCTGTCTGTCCTCTGAGAATCATATCAATGTGATACCTCAAAAGCGCAATGATTTCAATATATTAATTTTGGTATGTGACTTTAATACTAGAATCGTAGTTGTGAGTAAAATTTTTGTTGCAATCAGTAGGGAAAAACGGTCAAAGACGCAGAAAAATTGATTTTTAGATATTATTTACTCAATGCTAGGGATTAATCACCAAAAAAAATTATCAAGAATCATACGATGCATTCAGTAAAAATGTTAAATTCACGCTTAAGGTTAAAATTCCATGATTATTGCACACCAATGCACCAATTATAATAATGTGAAAAGTACTGCGTAATTCGTGCGAAAATAGATTAGAAAAGCATATATTGGGGGATATCACATCCACGTAGCAAGAAAGATTAGGTAATTGACCACTTACGACTGATCCAATACATCGAAAGGAAAAATGTGAATATTACCAACGAAAAAGAAATTGAGGTTAAGCTTTCGGAAATAAGTAATGGGAAAAACACAAGAAATCCACTTTTTGTATTATGCGAGAAAATGATATTGTTTTTGCTTGAGGTATTTGGAGCCTCAAAACGCGATGGCAACGAATTGTTGAAGCCTCAAAATGCGTAGGCATTAAATTGGCGATTTATCATTGTTTTTTTAAATTTTGGAGTCAACTTTCACAGTATAGCTTTTAAATAACTTATAGTCTGCTAATGTAGTTTTATTTTAGAGTCGGCTTTCACTGTATAATTTTTCCAATACAGTGTCTGTTAATGTAGTTTAAGGTTGGAATCGGCACCCACTATATAGCTTTTGAATGATCAATCGTCTGTTACTGTAGTTATTCTTTTGGAAATCACAGTGTTATTGACAAACTCACGTATAGTTTAAAAAAATAAATCAAACATATTAAAATATTGTAATTTCAATAAATTAAAATAAGGTTATTTGTAGAAGACGGTCACATTTGGCGATTTATGGCCAACTTGATTTCCGAATTATCTATTCTCTAAACTTATACGAATTGCCTTAATTAATTTTAGTCATTAACCAGTTTAGTCATTTAGTATCAGATGACGCACGCATCGATGCTTAGAAAACCGACGAGTTTCTTTCATCTCAAAATCGGTCGAGGTCCAAAACTTTGCCAGCTCGAAAAATAAATTAAAGTCTAAAAAATTATATACATACATAATGATAGTTTAACCTCTAATTTAAATCCAAATTAATTTCTAAAGTTTCATCTTAATTTAGCCCATCTTCATTCTAAAAATATTCTCTTATTTCCTGATCCGATTCCACGTTATCTACTTTCAATTAATTAAAGAAATACTTTGTAAAAATATTTAGTCAGTTTAGTAGCTGACCTAAACAAATAGTTTTATAAAAAGATCCCAGTGTTTCCCCTGCTTTGAAAGTCACATGTTCAGAAAATCCCTATGATCATCGTAATAATATATTGGCACTGTAAACAAGAATTTCCCTATCAAAACATTCGATATAACACGAGGGAAAATAAATTTCTGCCCTTTTCCGTCACCTCTGTTTGTAAATACGCTTGCCTTTTTCTCGACATGGAAGAAAGCGAACTTTACAATGATCTCTCTCTTATATATATATATATATATATATCTGTACTTAAAATATTCTCACATGATAAGTTGCAATCGTAGATTTTTTTTAAAAAAAAATTATGTTTCATTATCCTTTCACATTTACTGAATCATTATTTATATTTTCTTTTATCAGAAGAAAACAGCGTGCTGAAATCATCCATTTCATCTCCTTTTCATTTCTTCAAGAAATATTGGCGAAACATATTTTGCTGAATCTGGAAAACAAAATGGTTGAAAATTGTTTTTGTATCTTAGAGAATGAGACTTAAAAAATGCCAAAAGTGAAAAGAGAAATATTTCTCACGTTGTTTTAATACCAAAATTGCTACCAAATTCTGATCGACTTCTTTGTCATGAAGTACGATGAACCAAAACTACAAACAATGTCACAGAGGAAATTTAGTCTATAGTTTCATCTCTCTCTTTCTCCCGTCCACTCTCTATAGATGCATTACACTTTAGAACCAACCTTTTCCAACCTCCTAAAATTTTATAATCATCCCCCTCTTTCGCTAATTCTCTACGTTTTAAGTTGATTATCTGAACGAAAAACAAGTGAAAAGTGCAACAGAATAATGAAATTTTATATCGTTATTCATTACAATCTAGATTTACAAGTTAGATAAATGAAATTTCATATTATCATTTATTATGTCGATGTCATAAAAAAGTAATTTTGATAAAACTGCAAAATTGTTCAAAATTGAGACCCAATCAGAAAATGAAGAGGCCCAAATAATACAAGGGATAATTTTTTCGTCGTTATAAGAAGCTTAGAATAAAAGACGTCACATTGTGTGAGTAGAAAAACGAGATAAATCATATTTGGAATGACACCAAACTCTCCAAACTTCACACTTCTCTGAAGTAAAGATATGTTGTTGTTACCAATGGCTCTTCACAAACCCGCTAACCTACATGTCAGCAATTTTAAGCCTAAATGACCGTCCCTTATATTTTAATAGAGCCAACTAGGGCCAAGAGTACGGCTTAGCTACTTCATGCTTCACATTCTTTTGCTCAACCCCCTGTTTACAAGGGGCCCATTCACAGATAGAACACAGAATAACAACCATGCTCGAAGAGGGACTCGAACCCGGGACGCTCAGAACACTAGGAAGACACGCTACCCCTATGTCAGGACGCCGTCGAAGTAAAGATATTGGACCAACAATGACACATCCAATGCACCGAATGAAAATGCGAATTGTTACCACAATAGAAGATACTTGATGTTTAGCATCCTTTTTTTAAATCCTCGTGGGTGTGGTGGCCTAGTAATAAGGCCACGACTCGTGAGCCTTTCGGCTTAAGATTCAAGGCAAGATTCCACCGAAGAACCGTTTTGTAAGTGGGTCTGTTGCACGTTAAATCCGTAGAGCCAAACATCCTCCCGTTGGTGTGGTGTGGAGAGGGGAGTGCCAACTCAGATGTCGTTCTAGTCATCTGACCGTGGTTCAAAATGACGAGGTCTGTCCATCCGATACTTGCGTAACAAAGCGTCCTAAGATTATCAAACCAATTAAATAAATAAAAATAATGAAGCTAAAATCGATTTTAATTCAAAATGAAGTTAGTGCCCTTGAAACTCATTGTAAGTACTTCTTCTGTATGTCGTATGATATAAAATTCATTCTCTGACGAAACAAGTTCAGCTGTGGCCTGATGGTAAGTTCTCCGCTTCGGAACCGTAGGATTTCAGGTTCGAGATCCGATTTCACAGAAGAAACATCGTGCAAAGGGGGTCCTGTACACTTTAAATCCGTCGGGGTGAAACGTCCTCCCACTGGTGTGGTGTGGAGAGATAGGTGACAGCTCAGGTGTATGACCACGGTTCAAAATGACAAGGTTCATCCCAGCCCTAGTGTTGCTTTACAGAGGGACGTTGATATAACAAAACTTGAACTGTTGAATTCAAATTGCATGGCTATAAAAATTCGAAGGGAGGGAAAGAGATGACAGTGATCTTTTCCACCCCAAACAAACAAATATCTGCCACTCACCTCCTCGTCGAACTCGTCGCTCATCTCCTCCCTCTCGTAGTTCTCTTCGAAGTCTACCCCCAGCATGCCATCCCCGGTGACGTCGACGATGGGCGGCTCGGCCTCCTGGTCGGCGATGAAGTGGAAGAGCTCGAAGTACCAGAGGGAGGGCACGTACACCGGCTCGCCCGTCCTTCGGTTCATCTCCTTCGACTTCTCCACCTTCCGCAGCTCCTTCCTGTAGTTGGTGCGCAGGGCGTTGATCTTCCTCTTCACCATCTCCACGTCCGCGCCCGGGTAGATCTCGCGCAGCTTGGCCACCATCCTGCGGTAAGCGACGTTCTTGATGGCCTTGTTATTGTAGTGGGAGGAGCGCACCTTCCACAGGGAAGGCTCGCTGCGGTAGATCTCGATGAACTCCTGGATCACCCGCCGCTCCATGGATTCTGGGAACGATCCTGGTAGACTAAGACACGAATCAAGGGCTCGTCTAAGTCCCAGGGATCACGAATCAGGACTGGTCTAAGTCCCAGCGTAATTAGACACGAATCAATTAGGGCTGGTCCAAATCCCAGCGAAGTGAGACACTAATCAGGGCTCGTCTAAGTGCCAGCAAAAATGACCCACGAATCAGGGCTTGTCTAAGTGCCAGCAAAAATGAGCCACGAATTAAGGATCCAGCAAAAAGGAGCCACGAATCAGGGATCCAGCAAAAATGAGCCACGAATCAAGGATCGTCTAAGTGCCAGCTAAAATGAGCCACGGATCAGGGCTCCAGCGAAATGAGCCACGAATCAGGGATCCAGCAAAAATAAGCCACAAATCGGGGATCCAGCAAAAATAAGCCACAAATCGGGGATCCAGCAAAAATGAGTCACGAATCAAGGATCGTCTAAGTGCCAGCAAAAATGAGCCACGGATCAGGGCTCCAGCGAAATGAGCCACGCATCAGGAATCCAGCATAAATGAGTCACGAATCAAGGATCGTCTAAGTGCCAGCAAAAATGAGTCACGGATCAGGGCTCCAGCGAAATGAGACACGAGTCGGGGCTCGTCTGAATCCCAGTGAAATGAGACACGACTTGTCTTATATTCACTCTTGGAATTCTAATCAAAGCAAAGCTGGGGAATCTTTATCTTGGAAACGAAATGATATTAAAGAAGATTCTTGGAGGGAAAAAAAAACAAAGAATCTTCTGGGAATTGTCTTTGGAAATAATTTATCAATGGCATATTGTTCATCTCATTATGGTATGATTTAGTCAGCAGTATTTCCTAGCAGAATCCGTCTTTTACAGAAAAACATATAGGATTTAGCTGAGAAAGGCTTTTATGTTCGAGTCATTAATAAATTTATATTCAAATGCTAAATGTCTGCAAGAATCAAGCAACATATTTCACAACAAATTAAATCAATACTTTCAATCATACCATTTTTGTAACATTCATTTTCGCTCGCGATTAAAAAACAAAATTTACTATTAATTTTTAAATTCTTTCAAAATTTTTCCTTTTATTTCGAAATTATAAAAAAATCGAAATCCAATTAAAGAATTTTACCAAACAAACTATCAAACACAGCTTGCTTATTCTACGAAAATTCGGAAATATTCCAGCTCACCAAAAAATTCCTGCCGTAAGAATCAAAAGGGAGGAGTGAAAACAACCAAACGAACGAAATTCTATCTCCATCGCGCCATTTTTATTGAGACTTCGAGCATGACGGCTGAAAAAACCGACACGAAAGAAATCTTCTCCCTACAAGAGAAACCGAAAACAACAACATCGCAGTAATCGCGCTGACTCTTCGATTATTAATCCTCCCTCGATAAAATCCGTCCTCTTGCCAAAAGTACGCATCCAACACTTGTCAATGCACTTGTCAAGCCTTCAATGGCAAGTTGACCCAGATCGAAGACCTCCGAACACCCCTTGCTACCGGAGGCAGAGTGGCTTCGTCCGAGATATTGGCGCATGCGCCGTGGTCGCGCACCTTTACACTTCGCTTTCAAGTGCACTGACAAGTCTGACAAGCGAAGCGTTTTTCCTCTGCCCCGTCAATAAGCCGTAACGGCGCGCGCTTCGCGACAAAACGAGCGGAATTCTGAAGAGCGAGCACACACAGTTCCACCTCCCCCCCCCCCCCCCATCCACCCACCTGTAATCGAAAATTGACATAATATCGTCTGGATTGAGGAGCAGAAAGGAAGAGAGGAGTAAAAGCTCGTTCGATTTTTATTTTGAGAAGAATCCTCTTTCGATATCTTCTGTGTGAAGATTTTTAGGGAGGAGAAATTTCTCCTTCTCCCGGTCATTCTTTTATGACTTGACTGCTTCGGCTGGCTCAGATCGATTTGTCAAGCGAAAGGGGGGGGATCATTAAGGGGGTGGATGAAATTCTTTATTCCTCTCAGAAGAGGGGCGAAGGAGAATGTCCCGGTTGCTGATACAATACTTATGTTCATTTTTTTGTTGTTGCATATAATTCTGATTTTTTTTATAGGCAGAGCGGAAAATAAATTGAATATTAGTACCAATTAACCCAAAAACGATTTAATTCCTTCCCCCTCCCTTATATCTGTAATTTTGAAACGAATACAGAGTCAAGCTTCATTGAGTGTATGATTGATAGAATGACTTCACTTCAAAAAAAGTTAATTAATAGAGCTTTATAATTATATAAATATGGAATATGCCTTTTTAGAAGTACAAATACGAAGTATTTTTTTTTTTTACATCTTTACACTTAAAAAACTTTGGTAATATTTAAATTATTTAAATTCGAAATATATATATACATACACTCACACACACACACACACACACACACACACACACACACACACACACACACACACACACACACACACACACACACACACACACACACA
>JAPMOQ010047131.1:447397-460309 GCA_026543055.1 Argiope trifasciata | reverse complement strand
TATATATATATCCACACCTGATCTAGGATCATCGAATTCATTGCATGGATTCTAGTTCAATCAGAAAATCTTTTAATTTCTGACAAATCAATGCGACAAAAAAAATCAATAGTGTTTCAATAAATCAATCAAAAAAATCAATAATACTATAATGGCATGTTAATTCATAAAGGTGCTCCACCCCTAATTTCTACAGCTGAACTTAAGCTGCAATGGATGAGCTGAACTTCAGCTATAGAAGTTAGGAGGAAGTGTGAGTAAATTGATAAATGATCCGTGCTTCTACCAAACTGCAGAGGATTGTCGATCTTTTCCTTTTCAATTAACACAGTTTATATATTATATCCTGAAACAGCATATTCAATGATGATGTTGCGACATTCAGATATGTTTGCGATCACGATGCTGACTCGTATTCGCATTCAATCACGAAATGCCACCTTTACATTTCTGATCACAAAGAATAACTGTGTCATCTATTGAGTTATTTCTGTTTAAGTGTGAATCTTCAGGCACAGACAAACACACAAATATTAGTAATAATGAAAATAATTTGGACTTGCTTTAATTATTGTATTGTAAAAGGGAATTTTTTGTTGTTGTTGTGGAAAATATGGACATTACAGAAATATTTTATATGCAAAAGACTAAACCAAAACCTCATCTAGAGAAAAAAAAAGTTAAAATTAATAAAAAAGCCTGATATTTTAGTTGCATTCACGAAAAATTTTGATTTTCAATGAGGGCTCAGTATTTTCTTTCCTAAATATTCACCACCATTTCTACTTTTTAAAAATCTAATTTTGATAGAAATTTATTAAGGTGTACGTACACATTAGAAGGTTTTTTTTAAAAAAAATGTAACTTTAAGAATCCAATTTTTTTACAATAAATCATCAATATGTGTTTAAGCTCATTTTAGTGAGAAAAAAATTCTCTTAAATTGAATAAATTTCCAAAGTTTATGCTTATTTTTTTATTATTTGAAGTGGAATTCAGTGTGTTATAAATAATTACTATTTAAAAAAGATAATAATTTAATTTATTGCATATGTACATAAATTCTTAAAGTGTATGTATAGATTAGAAACTTTTTAAAAATTTTTAACTTAAAAATTCCATTTTGTTCGCAGCAGCTCATTTATATAGTTTAAACTCATTTCAGAGATAAAAACGGACGTATTACACTAATTGCTAATTATAATGTAAAATTCAACAAATATATGAAAAATTAAAAAAAAAATGACAGTGGGTAAAATTGGATCTTTTTTATCGGCTTGTGCTACTTGCATAGCACACTTTGCTAGAGCACTTTAAACAAACCGGTTTAAAGTGCCCTAAAAATAATAAGTATAAAAATCAACCTATAAATTCTACATATATGTCTCTTGGTATATTAATATATTTTACACATTTTTCAATATACATTATCATTGGAAAATATTTTCAAATGTTTTGTTTGTTTCTACATACAAATCAGAATCAGTCGAATGTGAGCTTTCATCGAAACACTCTTCTGTACAGTTATCCTTATCACTAAAATCACTTTCTGCTTCTTTTAAAAGTCTCGGGAGCACAACTTCCAAATGCGATCAGTTAATTGGCGGATATTTCGAGGCCTAAGTTTTCGGGACATCTGCTGAGCCTTGTTTATCAATGGGGAGTTGCGGTCTTAGAGACGGCGCTAAAAAAAAAAAAACAATTATTTTTTGAAGTATCCACTGAAACCAGGTGAAAAAGTGCAGGTATATTGAAGGTCAAAAAACAGGAAGCTACAGGGTCGATCCATTCAATTGAGCTAAAAATAGATTAGAGGTGAGCGAAAGTTCATCGCTACCGGTCTCACAGACCGCAGGCCTTCATTTAAGGGTTAAAATACTGTTTGACCATAGAGATACACAACTGCACAAAATGTTTCACTTGAAAACCATGAGTTAATTTAGTTTTAGTTCAGTTACATTAACGTCCCGTTGTAAAGCAACACTAGAGGTATTTTGGGACGGACCTCGTCCTTTTGAGACACGATCAGATGACGGGGACGAGGCCTGAATTGGCACCCCCTTTTCCACACCAGCTGAAGGATGTTTGACCAGACGGATTTAGCGTGGAAGAGACCCCTTCATATGACGGTTCTTCTGTGGAATCGAGCCTCGAAGCTGAAACGCTCTGGTTCCGAAGTCGAGACCTTACCACCAGGTAAGAAATGCGTGATTAAGGATTCGATTAGAAAATAAATTTCTTCTTCACAAACATAAAAGATCCCTAATTAAGTGAAAACTTGAAAAAAAAAAAAGAATTTTAGTTGGATATGAAGCTCGTACATTTATTTAGATAATGTAAAATTTTAAACATATTTATTTAAGATCACAAAACTTTTAAGAAATTTACATTTTGGGATCAAATGAAACAACTTAATCATAAAATTTTTAGTTTAAGTAAAAACAATAATATCTCGCATTCTCAACAGTATATTTATATTTATACATTAAAGTTCTTTAATTTTAAAAAAAGAATCTTTAATTTTATATTTCAAATGATATAAGTAAAAAAGCGATAATGTAAAATAAATTAATAAAGCATTTGTCACTAAAACTGACTTGGAAAAATTTGTTTTGCAAGATTTTGGATAAAAAACCAAACTCTATGCATAGCAGTTCCATTGCAAAGGTTAAAAAGAGAATTACGAAATTTGAGAAATTTATTACTGATAGCAATTTAAGTGTTTATTATAATCTTATGGATCAACAAATGATAGCAAAAAATGTGACATTCATAACACAAGAGATTATTACGGAAAATGAACTCAGTTGGTTTCCTTGGCAATTGTTTTCAACTCAAGATATTACAAGAAAGGTAATTCGATTGGGTGAAAGCAATTTGGTGGTTTATTTTACTCGGTTCAATAATCCCTGGTACGTTCATAATATATTTGATACTAGAATTCCTACATGATAGTAAAAGATGGGTTAGATACTTAACCCTCAAACTTTTACTTTAATTAAGGTATCCGACTACATTAACCTTCCAGCGGGCGCGCGTATGTGAGAGATACACTAAAGAGTAATTTCGTTTTATAACTTTAGATCTGGTGACACTGGGAACGCCTGTCTTTGACTTTCACCTACTTTCAGTTGTCGTAAGTGTGTGGCGTTAATAGGTCTCTGCCGATCAGATATTTGTATTTTAGAGATACGCGTGACCTCTCATTCAAGTTTTTGTCATATCTGATTTTGTATGATTTTACCAAAAAACCCGTATTGTTTTAGAATGGCGACAGCTGGCAAATGCACTCACGATGGAAAATGTAGAAAAAAAGCACCCACATCTCTAAAAAGTGAGCTAAAATTAAAGGTGCTAAAGAGAAAAGCCGAACGAGGTATTGAAGAAGTGGAAGATGCGACTTCAGGGAATAAACCTTGCCAAAAAGAAAAGCGGGCTAGAATCACGAGGTTCAGTTGTGAGACTTGACAGAAATTTATATGTTTGGAGCACACTAAACACATTTGCTCAAATTGCAAAGCTGCAATGAAATAACAAGGAAACTATTTTCTTCTTTTTCATATCTTAACTTTCAATTACTTTTTCCTTTTCATACATAAATTCTGTATATTTGCACTTCTATATTTTATATGCAAATTGTTCTGTCAAAATATCGACAATTTTATTTATGTTATTTTTAAATCAATTCAGTTAATCTGTGGCCATTTTATGTTGCTATTGCAATCTATGTTTATATTGTTTCTGCTTTTTTTTAAGTACAAAATGTTTAAAGTGATTGTCGTTATTAATCCTAAGCTATTTACAGTATAATTTTAATAGTTACGCTTTTGAAAATTTACAATTTACGATAGCGTATGTGAGAAATACGCGCGACCTTTCATGTTGGTATGGCGGCTGCGCCTGCTGGAAGGTTAAAAACACTGGTAATCGACCACACTGGAGAATCTCAATGTTATTTCTTGTAGTTCAGACTTTTTTCTTTACAAACAGTTTATCTTTTCTGGGAAGAGGAAGGCATAATCTATCATCCAAGGTCATACATTTTTCAGCTAAAATGTGTCCTTCACTTCCATTTTCTCAAAACTTTCATATTCATAAAATTTCCCCTCTGTTAACATGATATTTCAAAAACTAACAGAAGTATTTACAGAAAAATTTCAGCGTGTGTTTTAAATAATGTGGATGATGAAATCAGTCAACAATTGAGGAGTTTGCAAATTCGAGGCCCCATTAAGCCGAAGAACCGCCGTCTGGAGCACAATAAACCGCCGGGGGCAAACATCCTTCCGCTGGTGTGGTGTGGAAGTTTGGAGATGGGAATGCCAGCTCAGGTGTTATCCTCGTCAGCTGACAGCGGTTCAAAATGACGAGGTCCGTCCTACAATAGCCCTAGTGTTGCTTCAAAAAGGGACGTTAATATAACTGAACTGAACTTTAAGTTTGCTCATGGTTGAAGGGGATCTGCATACACAGTAACCTAAAAGAGATTCTTTTGTCTTCTAACATTTATGGAATACAAATGAAAATGAATTATAGTACATTTTTCTTCCCCTTGTATGTAAGTTTGATAAGGAAATTAGTTTTTTTCTATTTAAAATTATCGTACGTCATGAAGAAATGAGTTTTGATGGAAAGGTTTTTATTTTTCATTCTATTCTGATGACATTTTTATGTGAATACCTCGATTAGTTTTTGAGATATCATGTGAACGGTGGAGAATGTTTATGAAAATGAAAGTTTTGAGAAAACTATCATTAAAGAGAAATTTTATTAAAAAAAAATGTGACCTTGGATGATAGGCCTTCCTATTCCTAGAAAACTGTTTTGGGAAAAGTCTAAACTGCAAGAAATGAAAAATTCGCCACTGTGTTCGATCACCAGTGTTTTGAACGTTATGTTTGTAAATTTAATAGCAATTAAAACGAAAAAAAATTTACAATTACAGCAATATTTATTTTCGTCATCAATAACCGCTACTCTTTACTGAAGTTTGCCTCTTCTTTATCAGGGCTGGTGATCAGCTGCCAGAATGCCGCTTTCGCCCTTAGCAAGTTCCTGGCCGGGTTGCTGTCCGACCGCACCAACCCTCGTCTCCTGTTCTCGGCGGGGCTAATCCTGAGCGGGGCCACCACCCTGTTGTTCTCGTCCAGCTCCTCCGTGGGGGCCTTCTGTGCCCTCTGGTTCGCAAACGGGGTGGCGCAAGGGTGCGGATGGCCCTCCTGCGTGAAATTCATTCGACAGGTAAGTCGTGCTTTTGCACGGCTTCAGAATGATACATTCTTAAAAAACTACCCAAATGAATTTAAATGTTTATTTGGGTGTTTTTTTAGAGTGGAATCAAAGGGCATGTTTTTATTTTCCTTTGAATGAATTCAAAAAACAAAAATAACAAAATTTCAGAATGAAGCCAAAGTTTTTTTGTTTTGTTTTGTTAGAATAAAAACTTTGGTTTCATTCTAACATAAACTTTGGTTTTATTTCAAAATTTTGTTATTCGGTTTTTATGTACTTTGTAAAAAACATCTACATAAATTTAAAATATTTATATGGGTGTATTATTAGAATGAAACCAATGTATATGATTTAAAAAAAAAAAAAAAAAAAAAAAAAAGAAGAAGAAGAAGAAGAAAAGAAGAAACACCCTTGTTTTAGAATGAAACCAATAAATTATCATTAGTGACATACATGCTTTATAAGTAATAAATAAAAATTACTATAATACATACATTTTTCTAAGAAAATTGTGTAATCTTGGTAGCACACATTTAGAGTGTCATTTTTTATTATCTAAACAGATATTGTTTAATATTGAATTGTACTGTCACTGATTTCCCCTCCTTAGGGTTTGTTTAGTGTAGTGGTGCATATGTTGTGATATAAACACAATGAAACAGACCTGTAATAGGAAAACAACGATGACGTTTGTTTACACGATGACAGGACAGCACAAAGACGACGAATATTTACTGTCGGCACCAACACACAGCAGTACACAACAACAACCCGCAAGTAGAAATCCAGTCGTAACAATATCCACAACGCACACAGAGGCAAGACAGGGTTCAGAAGGAGAGGGGATCCTTGGAACTTTTCTCTACGGTCTCTCCAGACGACTGTGGGAGAGACAGGTGTCGTCTTCGTCATCTGACAGCGGTTCACAATGACGAGGTCCGTCACCAAATAGCCCTCGTGTTGCTTCAAAACGGGACGTTAATATAACTAAACTAAAAACTAAATATCTCCAGACCACTGAAACACTCCTCTGTTTCACTTCTCGCTTTAGTAGCCCACTACGTCACCATGACTCACTTCCTGATTACTCCAGGTTGAAAGTACCGGCCTTTTATAGTTCTTGGGAGGTGGGCCTAGAATCTTCTAAGCCAATCAGGAGCATCCGGGTGTTTCTCTGTTCCTAATGGACAGATCACAAAATTCTGGTAGTTCCAATTATTAACCATTTTGTCACCAAGTCGACAAATGGCCTCCAAATTCTGGGTTCATTAGCCAAGAGCATCCAGTAGTATCCAATACAGTGTGACGTGAATCATTCTTTTCAATGATAGAACCAACTATGCTGGGAAGCAGCATCGCAGATTCGTAACAATATCAATGGATTTTTTTAAATAATGATTTATCGAATTATCTTACTTTTTTATTTGCTTCAGCTACAGTTCAATACAACAATTCAAGACTGGTAGTTCAATTCCCCCCGACTCAGTTAAGGAAGATTTCTACTACTCACAGCATGAGACTGCCTACCTTTTATTGTTCCTGGGAGGCGGGGATAAAAGCTTTTGAACCAATCAAGTCGTATCTGGGCCAATCTCGGTTTCTAATGGACGAGTGAAAAAATTCCAGAAGTTTCGAGAATTATCCGTTTTGTCGCCAAAGTCGCCAAATGGCCCCCAAGTTTGTCGCCAGGCTTCGGGATCATTGATGAGACATCCAATATAGATGATTGTAAATCAATCTTTCTTTTGATGACTCTATTAGTGCTGAAAGCAAAATTACAAGTTCGCAACAATATTATATAACACAATATTGTGCCAAACGGAAAAGCATTTTTTGCGTGCTAAATTTCAAATGAGGTGAAAATGAATCACAACGTTATGATGATAGGAATTGATAGCGCACATAGCTGTTGCCTTATCAGAGTGATGCTTCTCAATGGATGATGTCCTATGTCTTCAGAATCTCGCTTATTTGACTGGATGGTTGTTGCTGTGTTTCATCGATTACTTCTTCCTCTTACGACCAAGTCATCTTTACCATGCCATAGAAAACAGTTCCAAGGGTTTTTCGGTTGTTTTATTTATGTTCTTCCAATAACAGCTACCGTCTGTTACAAACTACAGCTCTACAATTCCATCCATTCAGGCATCACTCGCTCAAAACTCTTCTTAGTCGCATCTGACAACGCTTTCCGATCTCAATTTCTTCCATGTAGATTCTATAAGGCTTATACTCAAATTGCTCAACACTATTGATACAGAATATAGATACACTGCTTATGACGTCACGAAGTGCTCTAGATACTCGTCTTCGAAACATCGCTCGTTAAGAGAAAAACTATTTTACATTTTGTTTTGCACTAAATCACTCATTATGTGAAGTATTCGTTAAGAGCAGTATGATTTCAGAATGCAATATCGATGATATAGCATAAGTGCAAAAATTTCAAAGCTCTAATGCCTCAAAATGCGCAGGTAACATATAGGCGATTTATTCCTTTTTTATTTTGAATTCGGCTTCCACAACATAGCTTTTGAAATGTCCATCGTCGGCTAATGTAGGTTTTTTTTTGGGGGAGTCGGCTTTCACAGTATAGTTTTTGAAATCTGCTAATGTAGGTCCCTTGGTAACCATAGTGCTATTGTCTAACTCGTTTTTTAAAAATAAACCAAACAAGTTAAAATAATGATTATTTAATCGATAAAGATTGTTGATTCAACTCATTAAAATAAGGTTGTTTCAAAATAGAAGGTTGTCGCATTTGGAGGTTCATCGACTAAAGTTGCAACTTGATTTCTAAATTATACCTTCTCTGAATTTTTAAGAATTTTCTTTATTCATTTAAGTCATTAACCAGTTTAAACTGGTTAATGACTTAAATCAATTCAGAGAAATAATGATATAAGAAATAATGTTCTAACATGATAACTTTGCTATAGTAGATATCATTTTTTCATCATTTTTTTAAAAATTTAATTTTATTCAATTAGTATTAAGTGGACATTTTCAATCTCAGCGAGCTGCTCCTGCTGAGTTGGGGAAGCTCTGGAGTCTCCTGTCTTCGGGTAACAATCTGTCCGGCTGTCTTTCGCCCATCCTCTCGGCCTACCTGGTCGCTCATTACGGCTGGAGGACAAGCGTCAGCGCAGCAGGTAAGGAGTCATATCTGAAAAAAATATCTCTCTGAGCAAATATTCTGTTAGACATTTCGATAATTATCTGAAAACAGTGGCAGTTTACTTAGCAGTAACTGATTTTTTTGTCAGAAGGTGTTAAGTGGTATCTTAATAAGCCAGTAACAGTCACTAAGTATTGGTGATCATTTTTGTCTAGCGGATATGCTACGCGAATGCAAATCGAAAGGTCGCGACTTTGATCCTTGATGGAATTCAACTCCCATTGGCACCACAACAATATCAACCACCACAGGTGTTAATGAAACTGGCTTTTACAATTGAATGAGGAATGCGTACGGAAGTAAGCGCAATTTGCCGATCTAATCTTAGACCTGTGAACGTTTTTATCATGCCTCGAAAATGCTAATCATATTGGATTATTTCTAAATGTTAATTATTAATTTCTTGTCCAATCTCGTATATTTGTCTGTAAATGTCAGCTCCACTCACCCACAAAGAGCGATATCCTGGATGTAAATAACAAATGTTATGAGAAAGTATTGCTTTGCATAGAATACGTCATTAAATAATTTTTTTAAATCTAAATTTCCTTCGTTTCTATTGCAGGCATCACCTCACTCATTTTGGGCTCTCTCTGTCTGGTGGTTCTTGACGACGCTGAGCAATCAAAGCCACAACTTTTGAAGGAAAATAGGAAAAACGGACAAAAACAATCAGGTAATCCGTTGAATTATATATAAATGAAGGCATCGACCGGGAGATTAATTCAACTCTAAAGAATGATACAACTCTTGCTGTTTCCAAGTATGAACTCTCATTCAAGCACCACTCGAAAGCAACATATTGCCCTACCGTCAAGAGAAAAACCCTGAACATGGTCTAATAGAGGAGTCTAAGTAAGACATTAGGGAACATAGAGGAGTCTAAGTAAGGCATTAAAACAGACCATAGCATTTGGCTACTAAACGCGCTTCATTTGGCGAGATAATGCTGATATCCGATTCTTCTGGCACTAAAAGAAATACAGCCTTTTCCGTCGCCCCCAAAATGTAATGGAATATCTCGTTTCCATGTCAACTGACCCCTGCTTTTTGGATTACTGGGGTTTTTCTCGGGACGGTAGCTCAGTAGAGCCATCGTGAGTCCACGTTCCATTATGGCTGAAAATTCAGTAGCGATGGCATGCCTTTGCGAATGACAGAAGCAAACCCATTTAGTGAGCAAGCATCATTCATTTGTCTAGAGTCTTTATTCAATTTATAATATACTTTTAAGTCCATATGTAGCGGTATCTTAATAATCCAGTAACAGCCACCAGACATGGGTGATCCCTTTTGTCCAGTGGTAATGTTATGCTACTACAAATCATAAGATCACGATCCTTGGCGGAAGGTAATCTCCACCTTGGCGCGACAAGTATAAAGCTATAATTGCAGATGACTTCTGCCATTTCATTTAGTACAGACAATAAACCACAAGACCTTGTGCCCCCCCCCTTTTCCCAAATGATCTCTCTCGCTATGAGCGCTGTATACAAATATATAGAGAACCTGCTATTTTTCGATTAAAGAATTTAAATATCCTACCACGTTAAAAACACTGTTGGCAAATTTTAACAATTCTTATTATTTCTGGTAGTTCAAACACTCCTTTTCCCAAAACAGTTTATTTTTTCTAGGAAAAGGAAGGATTGACCTATCATCCGGGGTCACCTATTTCTCAACTAAAGTGTGTCTCACTTCCATTTTCTCAAAACTTTCATTTTCATGAAAATTCTCCAACGTTCACATGATGTCTCAAAAACAAATAAAGATATTTAAGTAAAAATTTCAGCGTGTGCTTGAAATCATATGGGTAATGAAATGAACCTAAATTTTTTATTGTTCGTGACATACTTTTTCATTTATAAGAAGATGTTTTTAGAAAAATGAAAGTGTGAATGTATGGAAAAAATGCATATGTATTTTTACCCATCAGTTGTTTGCATCTCAAATTTGGTTCATTTCATTCATCACTGAATTCTATAAGTTGTGCATAAAGAAAAATAGGACGGCTGCATGACCATTTTGTGTAGATTTTAGTTCAATTTCATAAAAATTGACCACACATTTTCCTATTTCTCAGAATATATTACATTTTCAATTTTTTTTGTTTATAATCGACAATACATCTAAAAACTGTAAATAATTTTCAAAACCCCATTTTTTTTTTTCAAAATTTTTCCTCTGAATGTAGTCGGATACCGCAATCGAGACTCTTTCCGCAGTTAGATCCTCGGAACTTGAAATATAACTTTTCGTCCATCCAATCTGAAAAAGCAAGACGATTTATTTTCAATTTATTTAAAAATTCTTACTCCGAAGATATTTTCAATGGAGTTTGTGAACCTGCTGTTAAATGGATGGGCTCCAAAACTCATTCTAGTTTATTATGTAGGGATTAAAGAAGACCCTCTATTAACCGAACTATTTTACCATCAATTTTTCAAATTTATTTTCGAACCATTTGTTCAGTTGCAGTAAGGAATAAGCCTAAGGAAGGAGAAGAAACTTTTTTTAATTGACCAAAATAATTTAATTAATAATTTTGATGTTTCGTATCCTATACATTGCACTGCATTAATGTCTGGATTCATTCATGAAGACTATTAAAGTTTGCATAGTTTGGCTCTGTATTGGTTAGTGTTACTTCAAAACGGGATTTTAATATAACTAAACAAAACAGCTTGTGTTTCAATTGGTAAAGAAAACCAGAGGGAGGATTTTCTGTTCTGTTTTGTTCTGTCTAGTGCCCCTTGGTCATACCAAGCATAATGAGATTTAGCTCTTTCGAATGGAGGCAGAGGTTTGCGCCTTTCGTTGTGAACGAGCACTTTTGAGGTGAAAGGACGACTTCGCACACACACACGACACAACCCTTTTGAGGGTCCGGTCGAACTCATTCGTCCATCTGCAAGTCAGAATTGAGATCTGAATCAGGGACCGACTCAGTACCCCCAGAGGTATGGGAATTCGGAGGACCTATTGAACGTGCCCCCTCTGCCATCAGCCAACATGACGGTCTTTGGCCGAGACGAGGACAGAACTCGCCGCCTTTCGGTGATGAGACGGACGCTTTTATTACCAGGCTACAGCGGCCTAAGATGATTTTAAGTCTGCCATTTAACCCATTTCTTAAGAGATAATCCCACTCTAGCCTCTAAACTTTCTTTTTAACAAACACATGGAGGAAAGTTTTTGGTTTGATATTTAATACTATTTATCAAAGACAGATATCCCTTTCTTATAAGTTCATAGATTATAAATGCTACTGAGTGAATCTTTTTCAGGTAATCAAGCTGGTTCGAGAGGTTTCGCAGACTTGTTGAGAGACCCTTTCTTGTGGTTAATATCTGCCGCATTCCTGGTCGTCTTTTGTACCAAGACCACCCTGGTGGACTGGGGGCAGCTGTTCCTCATGGAAGAACGGGGACTGACGCAAAAAGAGGGTGAGAAACTTAAGAGATTGATTCTTCCCAACCACTATTTGATTTGAAAACAGTGCTAAGCAGAAGTAAAAAGAGAAATGGAGGCTCAGGGCACCATCAATTTTATTTTTAAGTTCAAAATTTGTGCTTCATCCTTTCTTTTATTTAAATTAAAATATTAATATCGCAGTAGGTTTTGGAAAAATCATTATTGTTTAAATTTTCAATAAAATTATTTGTTATTTTTATAAATGAAGTTTTGTTATTACAAATTGTTTTAATTTTATTAAATTGTGAGAAAATTATATATTTGAAAATTTGAGTGTTAAGATTAGAGCGATAATAACAGAATTTAATTATTTTAAAGCTCCCTCATTTTGAATCCTTCCATGAGGGTGACCTTTAAAAAGGTCTTCAGGTCGGATTCTTTATCTATTTATTGTAATTTTGATTATGTTGTGTTCCTTTTTACTTGGCTTATATTGCTAATTTATATATATATATGTGTGTGTGTGTGTGTGTGGGTGGGTGGGTGTGTAATGTTATTTTAACATTTAAATTGAAGTATCAAAGTCATTTTAAAGTATTCTCTCATTTCCTTATCCAATTCTGCTTTCTCTACTTCATTAATTCAAGAGAAGCTTTGCTGAATCGGCTAAAAGCCGAACTGTTCCCACGTTGTGAGCGAAATGATAAAATTGCTGACTGAAACAAATACTTTAAAAAAAATCACTGTTTCCCTTGCCTCTTTCTGGCGACCAGGAATCCCTGTGAGAATTTTTGTAACATATAAACACTGCAAATAATCTTTTAAATATCAAAATAAGGTATGAAAAACGAGGGAAAATTAATTTCTGCCCTTTTTCGCCATTTCTGCTCATCTCGCTCTTCGTAACTGTCTATGCATTTTTGTAAATATGAATGACTGTCTCCGGAGATGGATAAAAGAAACTTTAAAATAAAAAGTCTTCTTCAGTGTCTTCCAACTGCAATCTACTTATAGAATTTTAAATCTTCACACACACACACGCACACACACACACACACACACACACACACACACACACACACACACAC
>JAPMOQ010047131.1:408766-447387 GCA_026543055.1 Argiope trifasciata | reverse complement strand
ACACACACACACACACACACACACACACACACACACACACACACACATATATATATATATATATATATATATATATAGAGAGAGAGAGAGAGAGAGAGAGAGAGAGAGCGGGGAATAGAAAAAGAAGTCTCGTGATTCCTTGTAAACCGATTTAAAGTGCTCCATAACTTAAACTAATTAAGACAAATAATAGTATTCTCACATAATAACGTGAAATTTGCTCAAGTACATTTCATTTTTTTAAAGTATCCGACTATGTTGAAAACACTGGTTATCGGCCACATTGGCGAAGTGTTTTTTATTGTTATTTCTTGTAGTTCCGACTTTCCTCTTTCCAAAACAGCATATTTTATCCAGGAAAAGGAAGGCCTGGCCTACCATCCAAGAGAATTTATAGCAAAGCATATTTTTCAGTTAAAATTTGACATGTTATTCAATTTTCTCTAAGTTTTCATTTTCATAATAATTCTTCACCGTTGACATGATATCTCAAAAACGAATAGAGGTATTTACGTAAAAATTTCCAGCGTATTTTTTTAAGTAATAGGGGCAGTGAAAGGACCCAAAAGTTTTGTTATTAGTGAAATAATTTTTCATTTATAGGTGTTTTCAGTAAAATTTAGCTGTGAATGGATGGGGAAAAATGCATATATACGTATATTTTTGTCCATCACTTCTTTGCATCTCGAGATTTATCTTAGATTTCGGTTCATTTCATTCATCATTATACTCTATAACTTATGTGCAAAGAAGAAGAGGAATGCTGAACGACCAGTTTGTGAAGAGTGTTCACTGTTTTGGTTCAATTGCATTAACATTTACTACAAATCTTCCTATTTTTTAAAATATATTTAATTTCCAACAAATGTTTTTCTTTGCATTTATAGTGTTTATAATCGACATTACATCTAAAAATCATAAATTAATTTTTAAAAATCCAATTTTTTAAAAATATCAGATACCTTAAATGGTTAGTTTAAATATTTATATTTTGCCTCAGATGATAAAAATTTTATAAAAAGCTTCCTGTCTTTAGACGTTCTTCAAATAATCCAATACAATTACTTGTTAAAGGAATTTTGAGTACATTCAAGACTCTTTTCTCAAACTGAAGACGCTTTTGTTTTGAAATCGAAATATTATGATCTCTTTTTTTTCCAGGCAGTGCTTTTACCAGCAGTGTGGAGAGTGGAGGTCTATTTGGCCGGATTGCTGCCGGATATTTGACGGACCACCTCATCAGAAGACTGGGGGAGAAGCCTGATCCAGTAAGATAGTTTCAGCCGGATTATTTGCTATATTCTCATCGTCTTTTAGCTAATAGATTATTAATAATGGAACCTGTAATGTTACATAACAAAAAAGGGGATTCAATAAATCCTTATCCTCTTGGAAAATTTTGTCAACTTATTATTGAAAGCTGTTAAATTTTCTTATTCTTAACTCATGTTTTCTTATTTTATATTATTCTAATACTAATCTTTCATAACTGTTGAATTTTATTTTTGTTATGTATTGTATACTTACTTCTGTATGCCCCGTGTGATACTTTGTGGTGCACGTTTTTTTTTTTTTTTAATGCTTCATTAAAAAAAAAAAATTAGCAGCGGCGATTTTTTGTTTGGTGTTGGTAGCATCATTATTGGCAACTTTTAGAAAAAATTGCCAATAGATTTTATTAATGCTTCAATAATAATAATAATAGATCATTGTAATTATAATCCAATTTCTTTTTGGTGTAATATATTCATCACACTAGCGAAGTCAAACTAATGTCTTTATTTAAATATATTTCAGGTATGGTTAATAGGTAATTTATGTTTTAATTTGACAGGTGTTTTCTTCAAGAGATAAAATATTTAAATGGTGGACACAAACAATAAAGATGTTTTTAATCGATATTTTGATTCTTCAATGCTATTCTTTTAAATATTTGGTTGGTAGAAAAAGAAATTCATTATTTCATCGGTAGATGGCTGTAGTGATCGATATCTCTGAAAGAATCAATCAAGCAGTTTCAGATTTATGCTCATTATCAAGTCGGCATTTTGGTCTAAAAAAATTCATTCGCTGTTTTTTGTTGAGTCCATTCAGTTTTGAGTTATAGGGTTTTAAAAATGGAAGATAACAGAGAAAAAATTCATTACATTTTGCAATTTTTTATTGATAAAGGAGAAAATGCAAGCCACGCAGCTGAAATTAAGAATGGTGTTTATGGTCCCGATGCTGTAACAGCTAATGACGTGCCATTTTGGTTTCGTCGATTTTTTGGTGCATTTGCATTTGGTGGGACTGGTAAAGGTATCTTTTATTATGAGTTGCTTCCATATGGAAAAACCTAAATTCGTGTCTCTACTGTCAACAACTGGACCGTTTAAAGCTAGCGATTGACAAGAAACGGCCGGGATTGCCCAACAGAAGAGGTGTTGTGTTCCATCAAGACAACGCTAGAGCACACACGTCTATAGTGATTCGCCAGAAACTCCGAGAGCTTGATTGAAAAGTTTTGATGCATCCACCATACTACTTCTTGTATACAGCCGGCCACCAGTGAACGTAGCAGTATCGACAGGATGTGTTGTGGTCGACTGCTGAATAAGTATTGTCCAACACTGCATGGACCGATCCGTCAGACTAGCATTCCTTTCGGGGTAGACAATAGCCGTCTTTCTCCCCACCTTCCCACTCTCAAACAGTTGGGATGAAACTAAAGATCTTTAACATCATATCCTTCAGGGTGTTGAGGTTACCTGGTACCATCAGTACTGTACTTAAATCCTTACTGACAATCTTCAGGTTTTGCATGTATCATACAGTCCGGACCTAGCAACAAGCGATTACCATCTTTTTCTTGCATCGCAAAACTTTCTTAACGATAAGAAATTTGCATCATCAGAAGATTGTGAAAGTCGTTTACAAGAGTTTTTTTGTTGATAGGGACGAAGACTCCATGAGAGAGGCATTATGGAGCAACCTTCAAAATGGCAACATATTGTAGAACAAAACTGTGCATATTTGATCCAAATCGGACAATCTGAAACATGTTAAATTAAGTGCGGAAATTCAGGGGAAAATAATTAATTTCTTTTTCCCCCAACCTATTACAGCTTAACTTTAGATACAGAAGTTAAGCTGTAATGGATGTGCGTTGAGACTCCCTAAGACAGGGGTGGAGCACCATTATGGATTAACTAGCCACTTTTTCTAAAAAAATGTCTAATGCGGAATAGACATGTCGTCAGATAATTTTGGTCTGAGCCGGTCTCTGATTGGGATCTCAATTCTGTTCGACCGCCCCCTAGAAAGGATTGTGTCGTGTGTTGTAGTTCTTTCACCTGAACGGTGCTCGTCAACAACGAAAGGTGCATACTTCTGTCTTCATTCGAAAGAGGTGCGCTTATTCGGCCTGGTATGATCCAGTGGCATTAGACCCACCACTACCACGAACTATAAAATACGTGCTTTGTATACAGGGAGATTGAAATCAACATTTGTCATCGAACAAAGCAGCAATTATAGAATCTCACACAAAGTTTCATAGATTTAAGCCATTTTGTTTGCATTCATGAGGAAGAATGGATCAATAGACAGCTAACCAAGAATCTTCATCTTTGATAGACAGACGAATTCCTTCTTCTGATTCGAAGTCGACTTCTAGCAGTGGACCACAATAAATCCTGTTGATAGTGCTACGTCCAGTGGTGGCGGGGTGGTCGACTTCGCAAGAAGAAGACGAATTCCTTCTGAATGGATTTCTTTCCTTGAAACCTATAGTTTTTTTAAGATCCATAAAATCGAATTGAAAAGTTTGAAATTATTGTGTCCCCAGATAGATGGGATAAAAATCTTTGAAATGCTGAAAATCGAATTATTAGGCTTTAAAGAATATTTCCAACTTGGGTTTAGCGCGTTGCAGATTAATTTAAGGTATCCGACTACATTCGAAGGAAAAATTTTGAAAAATTGGATTCTTTAAAAAATTATTTTACATTATGGCTTTTAGATGTATTGTTAATTATAATAAAAAATACTATAAATACAAAGACATTATTTGGAAATATAATATATTTTGAGAAATAGGATTATTTGTAATAAATTTTAAGGATGCTTAACCAAAATGGTTAACACTCTGCACAAAATAGTAACGCAGAAATCCTATTTTTCTCTATACACAAGTTTTGGAATGTAATGATGAATGAAATGAATGGAAATCTAACAAAAATATTGAGATGCAAAGAAGTGGTGGGTAAAAATTGACATACAAATGCATTTTTTTCCATAAATTTACCACTTAACATCTCTAAAAACACCTCTAAATAAAAAAGCATTGCACCAACTATAAAACTTTTAGTTTATTTCGTTACCCATGTTATTTAAAACACACCCTGAAATTTTTATGTCAATACCTCGATTGGTTTTGGTAATATTCTGTTAACGGTGGAGAATTTTTGTGAAAATTAATGTTTTGAGAAAATTGAAGCTATAAAAAAAATTTTGTTGAAAGATATGCAACCCTGGATCATAGGTGATGCCTTCCTTTTCTTAGAAAAGCTAAATTGTTTTATGAAGAGAAAAATCTGAACCACAGGAATAATAAGAATTAAAAAAAAAAATCCCCAATGTGTTCGTAGTCGGACACCTTAAAAGAAAATGAAAATTATGCAAATTAGTTTACTTCATCCTAATTATCTGCTTTAATTATAAACTTTCTAAATAATCATCAATTTTCAACTTCCAATTACATGTCGTTGATGAAAATTATTGTGGTTAATAATCTATGGGGGGGAGAGAAGAAACTTTTTCTTATTATGATCGTAAAAAGAATTCACTTCGTGCTGCCATCTATTGTTTAAAATTGTAATATCAAACAGTGTTTTTCATTTGGGCATTTCATATATTTATTTACTCTGACGCAACATGTTTTAACTTGTTCAGCCGAAATTTGATAAATTTCATTCAAAAGTAAAAGGAATGCATGAAATATAAATTTTAGCATTGATTTTTTAAAAGTTGTTTTGAACAAAAAAATTCTTAAATGAAAATAGGGTTACTAAAATAAAATTTATTTTCCGATAGATTTTTTTATATATATTGCTCTATAAATAATGATCTACTGTGTTGGATAATTTTTATTTGTGTGTGAAATTTCACGTATCTTAATGTCAGGTTACATGTCAAAAGATATAACAATATGACTATCGAAATGTGAACCTTAAAAATATATTGATGAAGTAGCTATTAAAAGACAAGTCACATAAAGTATTTAATTGACAATGACGTTACGTAAAGTACTTAACCAATAATTTTAAACAGAAGCAAGACTGGCGAAACAGCTTGTCGCCAAAAGCGGCTAGTCAAAGAAAAATCTACATTTCCTTGTATTTGAATTGTAGTGCACAAACCTGTTATGTTTGGGTTTGAAGTCAAGCCACATATCCATTCGACGAAAGCGATCGCTCCTGTCTAGTAGCTATTACTGGCTTATTAAGATGCCATGACATAAATACATGTTAAAAGTGGAACTTAAAATTATTTAAAACCTAATTTGTAATGAGAAATATGCTCAATGTAGTAGTAATAAAAATTCTCAAGTATGAAGAAATTCCTAAATATTCCTAATATGAAGAAATTCCTAAAATTCCTAGATAAGAAATAGTGTAAAATTATTCAGTAAAAGACAAAGAGTTTCAAAGTAAAATAGTTTAAGAACTGAAGAAACGAAAACGAACCAAAGTTACCAGAGATCTTTTGAAGGGATTAACTTTTAACTGGATCAATACCTTGTCTCCATTACTCATCCATTCAAGATTAGTATTAAAAAGTGCTCGGCTGTATACGTGAAGAAGAAGAAGTATTAAAAGTATCAGAGAAGAGGGCTGCGGTAACCTCATTGAGTAGAGCGTCCGTCTCGCAACCGAAAGGTAGCGAGTTCTGTCCTCGTCCGCCGCTGTTGACAGTTGGGGCACATTCAATAGGTCCTCCAAGTTACCGTCACAAATGATACCTCTGGGGGTAATGAGTCAGTCTCTGATTGGGATCTGATTCGCGGACGGATGCATGAGTCCTCCCAAAAAGGGTGTGTTCGCCTGAACGTTCACACCGAAAGGCGCACACTTCTGCCTTCATCCGGAAAGGCTAAATCTCATTCTGCTTGGTAGGACCAAGTGGCATTAGACCCACTATCACAAATGAAAACATTCAATGTTTATATTTTGTTGGCATTGTGGTATGCGAATAACCAGTTAACATACCAGACAAAAGCTTCTTTCCTTATGAAGCTCAAAATGTGAAGACTGGAAATTAGGGACTTTTGATTTTTTCGAGAACAGTTTTTTCACCCACTTATTTCTTGTATCCTCAAGTGATTCAGTCATATTATATTCAATTGTCCTGAAGATAGTCTTGAGCAATTTGCCTTGCGTTGCAGGCAATTGCAAATTGCACTTACTGACAGTGCATAAATACAACATTTTTATAAATACAATCATAATAAATGCCATATTCCACAATCAATTATTTAAACACTCATTTCAAGGTTTAATTTTGAAAATTTACTATAAAGATTTTTGAAATCTGAAATTAAAACAGTGTTCTGAACTATAATAATATTACTCATACTAAAAGTCTACCAGCTTGTTACCATGTGGCTGACTGAGCATCGACTAACGTCTTTATTGCTCAAAGATCGCAGTGATATCGATAAAAAGATGCTAAATGTTCATTTTTGAATAAGGGAATCCCCGTCAGACATGTTCAGACAGAGCGGCGAGCCCTGCGCCCAGAAGTAGAGGCCGAGGCTGGATTCAAATGGACTTGCAAATCATTAGCTATCTACTTTTGATTTGTATTTTTGTGTGTATGTTGCTCTCATTTTTTTTATCTATCTCTCTATTTTTCTGTCCTCGTTCTCAGTTTAAAAAAAAATATTTTTATTAGTGTTTTTCAGAATTTTGTAATCACAAACTATGAGTCTGTTTTTGTCAATCGACACCAGTTTTCATTTCCTGAATGATAGTGAGCTCGATAAGTCAAATCCATGTCCAAAGATGAACTTCAGAAAGCTCATTTCCCCCGGCTTTGCATTATCCAATGTTAAAATCCCTGACCCTATTTCAATACATAAATGTCAAAAGCCGAACCATAGTCCCAGGGATGGATCGAACAGGAGCGTCTCTTCATGCTCATGACACTGTTGAAATAACCAGAGGGTTATAGTTGCAGGGGGACGAAGCGGTGTGGTGTTATGTGTATCTAATGTAATATTTTATGAGTTTATTTTATTTATTTACCATTTTGTTATTTAATAAATAAGTTGTGGAATAGAAGTTTAGGCTTCAAACTAGATGGCAACAAATTCTAGTTATGATAAATTCGTTTTTGTCCTTCAGGTGGCAAGGCCCCGCACTCGTTTGCTGGTGGCGATGATTTTCATGCTGACATCCGTCCTCACTTTGTACGCCTTGCATTCGACAGTGAAGGAGTCCTCTTTATTGGTGAATTGCTATTTTATCTTTAATCCAACCGCAGATTTCAGCTCTGCTTCGTCAGATTTTCTCTTCTGCAGGGTGTTTAGAAAAAAACGTGGACTAAATGACATGGTCAATCCGTCATACAACAGGGATCAAAAATCGTACAGGGACAGAGGGTCGAAACTGCAATCCGGAGCTGCTACAGGGCATCTAA
Source organism: Argiope trifasciata (assembly GCA_026543055.1). NCBI lineage: Eukaryota > Metazoa > Arthropoda > Arachnida > Araneae > Araneidae > Argiope > Argiope trifasciata. The sequence goes on along the minus strand of JAPMOQ010047131.1, from coordinate 439,704 downwards.
AATAATGCATAACACAAAGAGTTTAGTTTAGTTTAGTTTTTGTTATATTAACGTCCTATTGTAAAGCAGCATCAGGGCTATTTTGGGACGAACCTCGTCCTTTTGACCCACGGTCGGATGGCGAGGGTGACACCTGAGCTGGCACTCCCCCTCTCCACACCACCCCACACCAGCGGGAGGACGTTTGAGCTCAAAGATTCAACATGCAAGAGACCTCCTTACACGAAAGTTCTTCGAGGGAATTGGGTTTGAACCTGAAATTGTCCGGTTCCGAAGCCGAGACCTTACCACCACGGCCATCATAATATAAAGTGAAAAAAAAAACGAAACCATTACAGATCATTTCATTGAATAATGACTCCCTCTCATGCACGCCAAAAGTTCAGTCTGCAGAAGAGGCTCAAAGTTTGTACCGGATGCCCCGAGACACGTCTGGCATCTGCATTGCACGGAATGGCGAGCCTGCTCAAAGACACCAGCTGCATCTCGAATGCATCCTGTGGCCGCAACCATTCGTCTTACCAAGTCTTCCGGCGTTACAAATAAGTTTTTCACACACATGTCCTTATGAAAATCCACATAAGAAAAATCTGAAAGAGACAGGTCTGGTGATCGTGTTGGTCGTGAGAATGGTCCGTCAGCCGTGAGGAAAAACATCCTTCAGATGTGGTCTGTGCTGAAATGTGCTGGAGCTCCGTCCTGTTGAAACAGATTACATCGACGAATCGGCACCGGAACATCATTCAGCATTTCTGGCAGAACCTCTGGCAAGAATGGGAGATAAATGGATCCGTTCAGTCTGTCTGGGATGATGTAGGGACCAAATAAAATCTTCTACAATGCCAGCCCAAACGAAGCATTTGTTCAGCTCGTGTTTGTATCGCAAAGCCCTCTAGTTGCCCTAGCACCCTCTACAGGCATTTGCGACCCTCTGCTCCTGTGCGATTTTTGACCCTTGATGTATAACGGATCCACCATGTCGTTTTGTCCTTGGTTTCAAAAACACCCTGTATATATTTTGTTTTATTTTACAGGATTCTATAGAAATATATGATATTTTTTATATAAAATATGTAATAATAATATATTTTAAATAATACTGTAATATTTTTATATTTTTTAAGCAGAAACAATATCATTGCCTTTTCTGATTCAATGCGAATACTCAAATCCTTGAATCTTCGAAAGGAGAGTTTTGATTGCATATGTTGATAACAATGACCTCTACGTAATGAGTCTGACTTTATCTCTACTTTAACCAAATCAGAGTTACCCTTCTTGTATACAGCCGACCACTGAACGTAGCTGTATCGACAGGATTTGTTGTGATCTACTGCTGAATAAGTATTGCCCAAGCTTGCACGGACCGATCCGTCAAACTAACATTCCTTTCGGGGTTGTCAATAATCGTCTTTCTCCCCACCTGCACACTCTCAAACAGTTGGAATGAAACTGTCCATCTTTGACATCACGTTCTTCAAGGTTTGGAGAGGACCTGGTACCGTCAGTACTGTACTAAAATCATAATCAGATTTACCCTGCCCTGCTTATCAGACGGATTTCGAGGATGTGGTCATAACTCAGTCAACTGACCCATGGTGCGGTCACTCCCAAATATGGACGTCGATCGGGAACTTCTCACAAATGGTCCATGAAATGAACAGGCATCATAGAAACCATAAGAGAAAGGGAAATGTGCCACTCACTGGTTGTCGGAACGGGGCTTTAAGCCGTGTTCCAAAGACCCCTGGTTCTTTAGATGGGGTAAGCGTTCCTCTCTTGCGGTTTCCTGGAGTTTTTGTCAAATGTACTAACATATTGCCGATAAATTGGACAAACATTAAAAGCACCTCCAGAAAACCACAAAAATGGTCACGGGGGGTGTTTCCTCTGCAGTCCACAGACAGGTGGATGGAATGCCACTTTCATATTGTGTGTTGCTGATTTTATCTCCGGCGGATTTGTTCGTGTAGTGGGTGTATAATGTGAAAACACAATGAAACAGTCCTGTAATAGAAGAACAGAGACAACGTTTATTCATATGAAGAAAAGGACAACACAAAGACGACGTCTATGTACAGTGAAGACGAACGCACAATAACAGTAGCCCACAAGTAGAAATTCGGTAGTGACAGTGCCAAAAGCACACAAAGCGGCCAGAATTAATTCAGCAGGGGAGGGGATCACTGGAGATTCGTCTGCGGTCTCGCCAAACGGCTGAGACTTCTCCCTGTTCCTTCTCGCTTTAGTGTCAACTCATTACTTTAATTCACCACGATTAATTCACGATCACCCCAGCTTAAGACTGCCGGCCTTTTATAGTTCTCGGGAGAAGAACCTGATATTTTCTAAACCAATCTGGAACATCTAGGCCTATGTCCTAATGAACGGATTGACAATATTCTCGAAATATTAACCCATTTATCACCAAATTCGTCGCCAAGTTCCCATATGGTCACCAACTCTGGAGATCAATGAGGCGGCATCTAATACAGATGGCTCGAAATTAGTCTTATGATGACGCTACCCGTTCTGAGAAACAAAATTACAGGTTTGTAAAGGTGGGTTCACACGAGGTTAACTATTGCGCACCATAGAAGATCACGCCTACTTCCGGAAAATCACGTGATCACTACGGGAAAATGGCAAATAGCTGTCTCGTCGGGACAACCGTTGGTCATTGTCCCAACGATGTTCTCTCAACTGTTCATACGAGTGCAATACAGGGACAACAGCAGGGAGGCAACGATTACGCTCAATAATTAGCCTCGTGTGAACCCACCTTAGTAGAATTGCAGGCCGATATATGGATGGTACGGTATGGTACTTTCCTATGATACAGGCGCAAATCTTGCCAAGCAGGCTTCTTGGTGATAACCCACTGTCGCCAATTTGACACAGGCAACAAAACTACCACGATTTGCTTTAAAAATGGGGCGATAAAAGTTCAGCAGTCTCGATATTCCGTTTGTCGTTGGTTGCCTCATGATTGGCGACTTTCTAGCTTGCCACTACATTTTTAAAGCAAGTCGAAGACCATTTTGTCGCCACTTTCACTTGTCCTAGTTTGTGGCTTGTATTCAACTCTATTATTTGTCCGCAGGTCTGGATCTTGCCGCTGGGATTCGTGCTGGGCTGCTGCACGTACGGACCGATCACGATTTTCGGGATCGTCTCCACAGAATCTGCACCCTCCCACCTCAGCGGGAGCTCCAACGCAGTAGCCTCGCTCGCAGGAAACGGTGGGTTTTTATCGTCTGTTCTCTTCCCATCTCTTCCGTGCTAGAAAAAAATCCATTTCGTTAGAGATTTCCTGATGTTCTAAAGCTTCATGCACCCCCATGACCAAGTGGTAAGGTCTTGGCTTGTGAGCGTTAAGGAATCAGGTTCGAGACCTGATTCCATCGATGAGCCATCGTGTGAGGGGGTCTGTTGCACGATGCCAAACATTCTCTCTGAGAGGGGTTGCCAACTCAGGTGTCGTCCTCGTCATTTTCTTCTTAACGCGTATAGTCGAACCCCCCGCCACCACTGAACGTAGCAGTCTCGATTTGTTGCGGCCGACTGCTGTCTTTAGTAATGTGGTGGTATCTTAATAAGGCAGTTAACAGTCACTAAACTTTAGAGATCAGTTTTATCTAGCGGATATGTTACGCGGCTGCAAATAGTAAGGTCGTGAGTTCAATCCCCGGCGGAATTCAATCTCCACATTGGTGAGACACCCACGATACAAACCGCCACATTGGCGACCATGGACAAGAAACACGCCCTTCCCTCGCCACAATGCTTGGCGCTAGCGAAACACCTCCTCGCTCGTCAAAATGTCTGGCGGTATAAATAATCGTTCGTCTCCTCAAAGACTCACTGGTGGGGAAGTATTGGGGTGGTATCTTAAAAAGCTAGTAACAACCACTAAACATTGGGGATCACTTTTGTCTAGCGGATATGTTAATGCTTGTCGCTATCAAAATTCGTCAGATTCACTTGATGAAGCAATCCAAAGTCTTCAGACTCACTTGACGCAGCAACAGTAACAAATCTTTTTTTTATTGTTATTTCTTGTAGTTCAGACTTTCCTCTATCCAAAACAGTTTGTCTTTTCTAGAAAAAGGAAGGACTGACCTATCATCCAGTGTGGAATATATTTTCAGCTAAAATTTGTCCTCAACTTTCTCAAAACTTTAATTCTCATAAAAATTCTCCACCGCTGACACGATATCTCAAAAACTGATAGAGGTATGTGCATAAACATTTCAGCGTTTGTTTAAATAGCAATAAAATGAACCATAAGTTGTATTGTTGGGGAAATACTTTTTCATTCAGAGGTGTTTTCAGAAAAACTAAGTAGTGAATGGATGGAAAAGATGCATGTACACGCATTGTTTTACCCATCACTTCTTTGCATCGCAAGGTTTTGAAAGATTTTGGTTTATTTCATTCATCGCTATATTTTATAACTTGTGTACAAAGACAAATAGGATTGCTGCTTTACAATTTTGTGCAGAATGTTAGCCATTTGGTTAAATTTCATTAAAATTTACTATAAATGTTCCTACTTCTCAAAGTATATTATATTTTCAAATACTTTTATGGTAAATTAATTCCACGAGAGGGCGCTCTGCACTTCTTCTGCTGTTAATCAGCAGTCAGAGGGGAGAGGACAGAGAGTTCCCTTGAACAAGAGGACACGCCGAGAAGGGTCGCGACCGGAAACCGCTGAGACATGATCCTCTTCAAAGGGCCGAAACTGGAATTCTTGCGTTGAAGAATTCATCTGCCAATGCGCAACAACATGTCTACTGTTAATCTCCATGACATCGCAATGAATTCTTCATTAGTGAAACTTCATTTGCAAAAATCATCGTTTTTTAACATTCAATAAACGAATAATCTAAACCAGTGAACTGATGCATTCAAACCCATCACACCCATACTTTTTCTGTATTTATAGTACGTATATAAATGACAATAATAAAACCATAGTTTTAAATATTTTTAAAAAATGCAATTTTTCAAAAAATTTTCTTTGGACGTAGCTTTATATCGTTAAGAAATAAACTGATCATGAAGTTCTGAAATTGATGAAATAATGTCCTGATATCAAAATTCTATTCCTACAAAAAAATCAAATTTTAAATTGAATTCAATTTAATCAAAATAATTTTTTCTTTCAGTCGGTGCAATGATTTCCGGTTTCCCTTTCTGCTGCGTCGCCAAAACGTACGGATGGACAACAGTTTTTCTCATCCTGGAGGTGGCAACGGGCGCAGTGCTGTGTGCGATGATCAGCTGGCATCGGCATACGAAAACGCCCACAAGATCCAAGGAAGATTGAAAAAGGACATCTAATTTGTTTTTAAGTCATCTTATTTATACCTCTATAACTTTTTAAAATACAATAAAGAGTTGTGAAATGATTTTTTTAAATAAAACACATTTTAATCTTCTCCTATATTTCATTATAAAGTAGTTTAATCCCTTCCGAACAACTTTACTATAGATTATTTAGACAATCGCAAACGAATATGTCTTGGATATGCCCAAACTACGTGGCGGTGGTGTTGGATGGAATTGTGCCAATGTGTAGGTCGAATTCCGCCAAAGATCGAACTTGCGATGTCTGGGTTTGAAGTCCAATAACTTATTTATTCGACAAAAGCGGTCGCTCATGTCTGGCGGCTGTCACTGGCTTATTAAGATATCACCACAATACTCCCCTACCAGTGAGTCTGTCGAAACGAACGATTTTCATAGCTCCAAGTGTTGTGGCGGGCGAAGAGAGTTGTAGCTGCGTTAAGAGAGTCTGACGAATTTGTGTTGTGGTGACATTTTAATAAGCCAGTAACAGCCACTAGACATCAGAGTACGCTTTTGTCGAATGGATAAGCGACTGGACTTCAAACCCAAACATCGCAAGTTCGATCCTTGGCGGAATTCAACCTACATATTGGCACGATTCCGCCAACACCACCGCCACAACTATACCAAATCGTCCCATTCATTTCATTTTTTACTATAAATTTTTTTTCTCGCACTTCACTGATTGCTTTCCAAAAGGAAATAGATCCTTGAGCATAAATTTATTCAAATAAAATTATTTTAATTAAATTGAACTCTAAACAGTATATAGATTTTCTTAATTAAAGCGACGATTTCTGTTAGAATAACCAGAATAGTTTTAATAATTGGCATTGACCTGGTATAAACGGAAAAAAGAAGTAAAACGGATTTTAAAATAATCTTGGATTTTTTTTTTTTTTGACATGAAAGCTGTAAAATTCTATCACATTTTGGACCTGTTCAAATAAAATATCTATTGGAAAATATCACCGGCAAGTTCTATATAAAAGTTGTAAATTATACAAAATATAATACTGCGCATTTGAGAAAGTCTGTAGATATAAACATTAACTTTCAAATGACGACATTTTTTGAGGTGTCCCGCTACGTTAACAAAACAGGCTATAGACCACAAAGGGGATTTTTTTTTGATACTGCAATTTCTTGTTGTTCAGACTTTAATCTTTTCGAAATCGTTTATATTTTCTCAAAAAAGAAAGGTCTGACCTATCATCAGGGGAATTTTAAGCGAAACATATTTTTCAGCTAAAATTTGTCTTTCACTTCAATTTAATTTTCATAAAAAATTCTTCGGAGTTAACATGATACCTAGAAAACTAATAGAGGTATTTACTTAAAAATTTCAGCGCGTTTTAAATCATATGGCCAATGAAATGAACCAAACGTTGTATTGTTGGGGAAATACTTTTTTCATTTATGAGTGTTTTTAGAAGAATTAAGTTACGAATCTATGGAAAAAATGCTTATATATGTATAATTTTATCCATCACTTCTTTGAATTTCAAGATTTCTCTCAAGATGTTGGTTCATTTATTTCATCATTATATTGTATAAGTTTTGCGCAAAGAAAAATAGGATGGCTGTATTACCATTTTGGGTAGAGTGTTCACCGTTTTGGTTCCATTTCATTAACATTTACTGCAGATTTTCCTACTATTTCTCAAAATATTTGATTCTTCCGAATAATTTTTTTGTATTCATAGTATTTTGTATTATAAGGAACAATACATCTACAAACGATCGTACTAAATAGTTATAACAAAATTCAATTTTTCAAAATTTTTCCTTCCAATGTTGTCGGGTACATAATAGCAAAAAATATGTTTACCAAAAAGGGGCGGGGGAATAAAAAAAGGAAGTCTGAAACCAGAAAGAGTAGGCGGAGGATCAAATGAAACATTTCGAGTGACGGAATCCACTTGAAAGCGCCCGCTGGCAATTGTGTCGTAGTCAGCTGTATTCGAGAACATTATTATGATTTCATGAAATGCAGCCGGACCTTTACACCCCTTTCAAGAAAATCATCGTTCGTTGCTCGTCACCTGTTGCTCTGCGGACAAGTTTTGCATCACAATGACTCCAGACAGGAACCAACAGTTGAACATAGTCTATGGTAAAGCAACGATATTAAAGAGACATTGAAAAAAAATTTGTGTTGGCCTTTTTGTTGATTTTTCAATCTATTCTGTACCGATGCTCTAACAAACAGCAGCAGAGTGAAGCCATTCCGGCGCACGTAGATGAAAGGCGAGTAAACATAATACTTCTCGCGTTTTATGCATGAATATATATGCCACATATACATGCATATATATTCAAGAAGTGCGAGGATCTCTGATGATTTGCAAATAAAAAGGAAGTCGTCATTGCGAAGGAGAAAACTTTTCACCCAAATTCTAATAAAACGGCAAATTGATATAAAAACATTTTTTTTTACCGAAATCAAGTCTTTTTTTTAATATATATATATATATATATATATATATATATATATATATAAGTAAAAGAGAGTCATGTGCGCTACTAAATAATTACAATAATTTAGGTAATATTTCAATAAATTATTCAACGAAAATTACTTAGAATCACCATAAAATTCAGGTTTTAGTTTTACTTCCAAAAAGATTTAAATAATGCGCGGATAATAATGTTTTACACATCTTTTAGTTCTAAGGAATCATATTCTACAAAATACTCCTGACACTTCAACTTTCAAATAAATAAATGAAGGTTTCTATCTTCTGCTATCAAGTTTGATCGACTTCTGAAGTTTTGAATAGAAATGTTCGGAACATTCAACATTTGCATTCTTAGGCCAGTCAATATTGAGAAATCCTGGGTGTTGATTGAGGTTTCATTTTTCCAATGGTTGATGAAGTGGTTTAAAACTACCCGTTTTTATTGAATTGTAATCATCGAATATTCCTAAATCAGTCCGTTTTAGATACAGAGTTGATGGGAGTTTAGCTCTTTTTATTGAACAGCTAAACATTCTTCATATTTAAAGCGTTTATAGACTCATATTACATACTATGTCGCTATTTACTTCATTTAGACCCCTTTTATCGTAATTTATTTTGGAACCTTTTTATCGATGCATTTCTATGATTAAAGTTTTACTAATTAGCCGTTGAACCTGGAATTGAAAATATCTATATATTAAACATGTCAACCTAAAATAAAGCTGATTAATTTAATTAATAATATTGTGAAAGTCACAATTTTTTCTTCTTCTTAGAAAAAAACACATTTTATATTTATTTCCTTTCATGCAGACACGTGCTGAAAATTACATTTCTATATGTTTAATTTGCAGTAATAATTTTTTTAAAGTTGAATTTTAGTTTTTTTTTTCAATCTGATGGCAACATATTAATAAAAGATATTTTCCCTTTCACTCCTAACGTTACAAATAGAATCTTAAGTTATATATTTTAGAAAGCTATGTTTTTTCTTTAATTTGATGTAAAAATCAGGCGGAAAAACGTCGAAATTTTGCTTCATTTTTAATTAATTCAAATTCTAATTAAAAATTCGAAAGCACGGCACCGCGGTGCACATTCCCGAACTCCAAGATATACATGCACCAGATTTGGTAGCTGTCGGTCCAACGGTCTAGCCCAGTGATGGGGAAACTACGGCCCGCGGGCCAAGTCCGGCCCGCGGAAAGGTTTAATCCGGCCCGTTTAAGAGTACCGTCGTGAGAATGTTTGAATGCATTCTTACTTCGTAATATGACGACCCGCATAAAAACTACCTGCGGCGATATTCAAAACACAATAGTATTCTGGAAAAATCCATCCGACCCAAACAGCTGACTCCTCTTCGCTCGAAACTTCCAAACACTCTCGCATTTTCGATTCATTGTTCTGTTTTTCCGAAAGAACCGCAAAACTCCAATTCCCGAACAATCCTTGCAGGTAGGTATAAATACAAGAATGGACGTGGAAATATTTCTTTACTTTATTTAAAGAAAAACCTGTGTGCTTACTTTGCAATACAACTGTTGCAGTTTTAAAAGAATATAACATTCAACGCCATTTCAAGAGCAAATATGAAAACCACTCCTACTCGTCGTTAAGTGAAGAGGTGAAAAAAATTAAATCGAAAGACTTAATAAAAAAATTATCAAGTCAACAACAATTATTTCAGAGAGCTAATCATTCTCAAAGATGCGCTACGAAAGCCAGTTATGTGTTGGCTTATAATATTGCTTAATCTAATAAAGCATTTTCAGATAGAGAATTTGGTGCTCCTAATATGGTTGGAATCAATCAAAGATTTGTTGGAAAATTTAATTCTAAGTATCCGGAAAATGATGGGGGTTTTTTTTTTTTTGGATTGCTTTATATATCAGGATGCTCTCTGTAAATCGGCTTAGATATTGACCATATACTTAATATTGTTGTAAAACTAGTAAATATGATTCGTTCCAGAGGATTATTACATCGCCAGTTTCAACAGTTTTTGGAGTCCGTACATGCTGAGCATTCCGATATCCTGTATTATTCAAAAGTTCGTTGGTTAAGTGCTGGAAAAGTATTTGAAAGAATTTGGAATTTAAAAGACGATATTGTGAATTTTCTTCTTGATAAAGACATTTATAATCAATTTGACGTTTTAGAAAACGAAACGTGGCATTCTGATTTCGCTTTTTTCACAGACCTCCTCCTACACATGAATCAACTTAATCTCAAATTGCAAGGGAAAAATCAGTTTCTTCACGATATTTGGCAATACCTGAAGAGTTTCAAATTACAGTTATTATTATTTGCTAATCAGATATCTAAATCTGATTTTTCTCATTTTCCAAGAATACAATCTTTAAAATTCACTATATCAAACAATAAGATTAAAAAATACGAATTTAATTTGAGAAAACTATCTTCAGAATTTGAAAGGAGATTTCAGGACTTAAGAAAAATGGAACCAGAGTTTAGTATTTTAGTTAATAGAGTTGAGTTTATAGAACTTGAGTTAATAGAACTGAACTGTAATACTCTCCTGAAAGAAACTTTTCATACAGTACCATTACTAGAATTTTATAAAAATTTAAGTCCAGATAATTTCCCAAATCTAATTACTCATGCAATGAAGATAATGACAATGTTTGGCTCATCTTATATATACGAACAAATCTTTTCAACAATGAAGCTTAGGAAAACTTCTTTAAGAAACAGAATTACAGATGAGCCCCTTTCATCAGTTTTAAGAATTTCTGCTTCGCAAATGGAACCGGACTATGATGAAATTTTGATAAAACAGTCTCAATTTCATTTTTCTCATGCACCATCAAACAGTAATGACACCAAAAAATAAAGTGATAATACTTCACATCAAGAACTACACTAAATTCATTTTATATTTTGTGCTTATAATTTTCTTACCTTTTGCTTTTTTACTATTAAAATAATCAGTGTATGTAATAATATATGTATATGTTTATAGAACACATAAATTTTTTAACGATTAAGCATTATTCTTTGGCCCGCTACGATCGTCTAGTTATTACAAATGGCCCGTCTTAAAAAAAGTTTCCCCACCACTGGTCTAGCCTGTAGTGCGAAAACACACACAGGCACACATTGAGCTTTATTGTATAGATTATTTGCATCACATTAGAATATAAATATTATTTCGGAATAAGCGTTTAATTATTCCATGTAATCCGAAAGGACAAAATTTAATTTCTGTCAGCATAACGGCTTCGTATGAGTCCACACATCAATGGAATGGGAACCCTTTCGATCCAACGCGAGCTTAGTGTTATTCTCTCAAATTCCCCTTTTTTCATTCAAGTTCAACAACACGGAGAAACAGCTACAGCACACGGAACTCAAAAAACAGAGTCATAATAAAAATCGTGCTCTCTCGAAGGCCGACAGGGAAACAATACACAAACACACAAAATTGCTACTCGAAACCTTGGTCGGATTTCGGGATGTTACGAACAGTGGACTTTTTATTTATTTTTTTACAGTCTTTCGCGCACGCGATATGAGAGCGAGAGATGCATGAATGTGCTCCCGAAGGTTCCACGGCACAATGCGAGCGGTATTTTCCGAATTGATGCGCTCGTTGTGTTCCGAAACATCCCTCCACCATTTCGGATGAAGGAGAAAAATGCGCGGGAAGGTCAGCAGGTGGGCAATCGTTCGGGTGCACAGAGTAACGACCGTAACCAATGGCATCCATAAAATGATGGTGGCGGCGTATTTTTACTCTTAAGTGTGTTTTGTTTCTGCATTTCGGATTCTTCTGTTTCATCCATTTCATTAGCATAGAATCTTATTTACGACCACATATCCTGCGGATGCCGTAAAGATCTTAGTTTTGATATGACGATTCTTAATCGGTTATTTTCATTATTTGCATACATTCGTTTAAAATAATTTTATATATAAGTGAAAACTAAAATTCATAATTTTTTGTTGTTTTTTTGTAGAGCTTTTAAAAAGATTATTACCAAATTTTGCTCATGAATGTTACGAAGTATTAGAACAAATAATGTATAATTTTTTAGTTCAATTCTTACTTATTTATATCTATCTTAATTTATTAATGTTTAGGTGACATCTCGGAGCTTGTCGACCACTCAGCGACTTTGATGACCAAATAGAAATTACCGGAAAAATTAAATTAATTAATTAATATTTGATTAAAAAAACAGTATTAACATCAAGTATCCTCCAGTACAAGTTTTAAAAAATGTATTTGAACTGGAATGGATGATTAAAAATTTCCTTAACGATTAAAAATATGAACTAATAGTAGGAACTGAATAAATAATTTTAGCTTTATAAATAATTAATTATTTGCTCAGCTGAATGCATTTCAAGTACGCAAAATATTGAAAAAAATATTAAAATAAAATTTATCTATGCAAGAAATGCTTCTTTTAATAACTTGAAAATGTTTTTTTTTAATAGTTCTTGTTACTTAAAACATAATTTTACACTTATTTATAGATTTTTAACGGACAATGAAAGATAAAATGCAGCATTTGAGAACGAATTCTATTATTTTCCAAATTATGAATATAAGTTTTTATTCATGAAGTTAAATATAAAATTTGTTATTCAGTAAATATTGATAATAAATTATAGGGAAAATTGGCTCTTCTCATTTTTAAAAACATTGAGAATAATCTGTAATATTTCGAGATTAATAAAGACGAATTAATTTTTTGATGCAACATATTTCATCATTTTTATTAAAATGAAAATTGCGCATGTGGGTAATATATTTTATATTATGTTTTATACAACAGCAATTTTTATTAAAAAGGTTTTATTATAAAAGTATCTTATTAAAAGTATTATCAAACAACTGTTGAGAAATTTTAGAAAAATGTTTTATTTCTTAAAATAGGAACTTCTTAAACGCTTTCAGCTTTAAAATTGGATGATGAAAAATGGTAAATTTAAATAACAGAAACAGTAAGTACTGATTTTACAACGAATTTATAAAAAGAAATAAAAAAAACACTATCATATATCTGGCGATCCTTGAATTAATTTTGGATTAAGCAGCTGATGGCTTTTGCGTCGGAAACGTCTAAACTGCCACCTGCAAAAAAAAAAAAAAAAAAAAAAAAAAAAAAAATCAGCATTCTATAACAAATAAAATAATTTTTTTCTTTTTAGTTAAAAAAATAATGAATCAATTTACAGAGAGGTGTAGATTGTAGCAAAATGGAAAGGAAATGAGTTTCAAACATTACAATATTTCGTTAATCCTTATAAATAAAATCCAACAATCTATACTAATATTAAAAATGTGAAAGTTTCAACGGTTGCTCAATCACACCAGAGTGGCTGAACGGAATGAAATTTAGCACAAAAAAAGATTAGAGTTAGGAATTGGCTACTTTTTATTCCGGCTCATTCAGGGGTTAAATTTTTTTATTCATCAAAAACTAAATTTCGTGCCAAAAAGCTGAGGCCAAATCCCGCCACCGATGAGTAAGGCTCCAGTTTTTTCCCCCAACAGAATTCAGGTTAGGCTTAACAGAATTTTGACCGATTATTTCAAACGATTCTATTTGTTTTCTTTGTGTTTGATTCTATAATATCAAATGTTGAGAATGAATCGATCTTTCGGTTTCATCTTGAAGTACTTTTCAATGAAAATAAAACAGATCAAAGGAAATAAAAAATTTCTAATCTGCAATGAATTACCTCAACTGGCGTAGGAAAGTCAGACATGTGCGTTTCGCCAACTGGCGTTGAAAGTTCGCCTATGATTGCTGGCAACTGTGTTTTCATTTAAATTTAAAAGTTTAAAAATGATGCGTATTTTGATGCGTATGTTGTAGCTCTCACCATCTCGATCCATAAATAAGATGGATTGGACCGGACTCGATTTGCCGTCCGGTTTTATTTCGGGTACACAATGTAAATAAACTGTTTTTACGTTAGTTGTGTGTTTTTGCTATTACATTGTATTTATGTAATATATTTTTCGTATATGCTTACACTCTTAAATGTATCGTTTTTAGATTAGGTTTCATTTTTTTCATTTATCATTATTTGATAGGTTTCTGTATACATACATTAAACTGTCCACGCGAACCGAGTAATAGCTGGTAGCTTATAAAATTATGATTCGTAAGAATTCATCTTTTTTCATACTCTACTAAAAGGTACTACGAAGAGGAAGTAAAATTTCTTATACACAAAAGGAAAATATTTGAGATCTGTAATTAGTTGCATTTTTTTGAGAAAGAACTATGTTTTCATAAAACAAAGTATTAAATATAAGGACTTAGATTTTCACACACGCAAAAAAAAAACCTAAATTAGCTTTTAAAAAAAATGAAAATTACGAACGCAATTTTCAAGTTATCAAGTAAAAATAAATTATTTTTAGTCATTATTTGCCTTAATTCATATAAGTCCTTAATCGAGCGTTTCTCGACAATTTATCTTTTGTAGGAAAAGCCAGGTTTGACCTATCATGCATATTATCAAATATTTTTCAACTAAAATTTGTCTTTCACTTGAATTTTTTCAAAACTTTCATTTTTATAAACATTTCCCACCGTTCACATGCTACCTCAAAAACTAACAGAGGTATTGTCATAAAAATTTCAGCATGTGTTTTAAATGATATGAGCAATAAAATGAACCAAAAGCTTGACTGTTGGCGAAATATTTTTTCATTTACAGGTGTTTTTAGAAAAATGAAGCTGTGAATGTATGGAAAAATTGCATAAATACGTATGTTTTTACCCATCACTTCTTTGCATCTCAAACTTTTTCATAGATTTTGGTTCATTTCATTCAAAATTGTATTCTATGACTCGAGTGCAAAGAAAAATAGGATGGCAGCATTACCATTTAGTGTAGTGTATTTATCTTTTTGGTTTAAATTTCATTAAAATTTACTACACATTTTTCTGTTTCTCACAATATACTATATTTTCAAATAATTTTTTTGTATTTATAGCATTTTGTATTATAATTAACGATACATCTAAAAACCAAAATTTTAAATATATTTTTAAAAAGTCAATTAAAAAAAATTCTTTCGAACGTAGTTGGATACTTTAAAGATGTGGGGATTTTCCATGAAGTTTAAAGTCCAGTTTTAATAAGTTTATCTCCCTTTTTCAAACCTTTGAACGCAATCAGTTGCATTTTCTACAATGCTAAACGATTATTTTAAATCTTAATGGAGAAATTTTACGCTGTTTCGGCCCAGCATATTCTATATCAGGATCTCTGTGCCAGAAATCCAAATCCCAAACCAATCCATGAGGTTTTGAAACAGGAAAATGAAAACAGGATACCACCAGGCCAACGCCGCCTGACGGAAACAGTATCATGTCCGTACATGATAACATGCGACACGAACAAAAACAAACGCCATGCTCCCGAAAACGCTAATCCTCGGGTATAAAGCTCATTTAAAGTATTAAAAATTAATTAAATTTAATTAAGTAATTAATATTTTTTAAAAATCCGCAACAAGTGGACTAGTTTAAAAATATATATCTGAATTTGAAACGACGAATAAAAAGTATTTTATTATCGATTCAACATTTGGACAAGGTATATAAGTAAATATTGGTCGGGTCGGTTTAATGCCAATTGGTCATACCAAGCCTAATGAGATTCAGCTCTTTCGAATGAAGGCAGAAGTTTGTGCCTTTCGTTTTTGAAGAGCACAGGGAAGGTGAACACTTACGACATAACCCTTTTTAGGGGGACTCCTTCATCCATCCACCAGTCAGAATTGAGATCCCAATCAGAGACCGACTCGGAACCCTCAGAGGCATCATTTGTCATGGGAACTCGGAGGACCTACTGAACGTGCCCCCACTGCCATCAGCAAACAAGGCGGTCTTTGGCCGAGACCAGGGCAGACCTTTCGGTTACGAGACGGACGCTCTACCCACCAGGCGACCGCGGCCTACGCTACTCCTTGCACACTTTCTGCTACAATTGGATGAAATCTTATAACACAGCGGTGAGTCTTATTGGCCCTGCAATTTTGAAAGGTGAAAATGCTATTATGCATTTTCACTTACACGAAATAAGGTACGTTATTCATTCATAAACAGCAGCGATAGAATTCACTTTGCTTACACAAACGTCGCCAGAGGTAGCATGAGGAAGGCAGTGGCGGCCAGGTAGCACGCGCCAGGAAACACTTTGATGGTGGCGTTGAAAATCTTGGCGATCACCGCGGCGGCCATCAGAGGGACAATCGCCTCACAAGTCGCCAAGAAGGAGAAGACACGCCCTGAAAAATGTGAGACGAATTTTTTTTATAGCCAAGAAAAAATCCTTGTTCCTCTTCCACTGGGTAGAGAAATGATTAAAGCTGAACTCACCTAATTCGTCTTCAGCAACAAGTTTTGAAATCAAGGACCTCACGGCGAGATTACCCAAACCATTCAAGAACCCAGTTATGTTACCTAAAAAATAAAAAATTTATTTTTTTAGAAATTGCTTTGTGGAGTTCATAACAAAATCGGTTGAAGTGAAGCAAAGTGTGCAACTAAAGTTTGAAGCCAATATGGCAACCCAACTGAACTTTGTTCTAGCAACCCTAATTCTGTTTTGTTTGTTACTTTTTTCAATAGTTGAATTGTACATGAGCTACAACTATTTTATGAAAAATGTTAAATAAAAAATATCGATTAAGGATTTTAATTTTGTTCTGTATTATAATTGAAAACTGTTTTTACTAAGTAATAAGTTTTAAGTAATAAGAAATGCAATTCTATTTTTTTAATATGTATACGAATAGGAAATATTTGTTTTCAATCGTTAGTATGCGCTTCGAAAAATAGTCTGAAATCGTCATTTACGAAATCGACTGCGTTCTCACATTAAAAAATAGCTGTAATGGAATTCTCCGAAGTTCTCGTCATTCTTTGGCTGCTGTAACGTTCGTCCTATTAATAATTTGTTATGTAGGCAATTGTGCAAGAATGGATGTCGAGTAAATGCATTTTGAATCGGAAGAATGGATGAAAGGTGTGTGGAATATTATATATATATATATATATATATATATATATATATATATATATATTAAGAATTGATAAAGTCAGGAAATGATATTTGTTTGTATGTACTGCTCCTGTTATCCACACTGTCTTTATGTTCAATGCGCCAGCGAAGCTACTAAATTCCCGTTCCCGTTGGTAGCAAAGCCGTAAGGTGTTCTTTTAAGTAAATAAATTATACCCGGTGCCGTCTTCAGATGCCGACAGGCATCGCGTGCTCTAAGATTTGCTGTGTACACAACAGATCGCCGCAACTGGTTTGAAAAACTTCTACAAAATTAAGATAAGCAGCGATTGTAATCACAAAGGTTAAAAATTTTTTTAATAAAACTCTAAGTAACTGATTCAATAAATTTCAAATAAAAATAAAAATTATACTATTTATCAATTAGGATCATAATTTTAATGTATAAAATGGTAACCATAACTTTTTTTGGGGTGACTTGGCAGCAAGAAGCACACAATTCTTCACTTTCACCACAAAATCACATAAAAGTCCTTTCTAAGCTTTTAAGCTTCTGTAAAAATTTTCACCTGGTTTTTAAAATTGCAGATTTCAGACACGTAGCTTTGCCTAAAAACCTGCAGACGTGATTCAAACGTTGAATTCAATAAGATACATGGAAAAGCTCAAAATGTTCCAATTTTCTTAATTATAAGACGATGTTTATGTTAGACATGTCACTATAGAAACGTACGAAAAAATTAGCGAAAACAGGAGGCTGTTTTGGCTTCACAAACTAAAATCTAGAAAATCTTATTATTTTTGTGACAATTGGATTCCTCAGGATCGAATTCGCGACCTTAAGATTTGCAGTCGCGTAACATATCCGCTAGACAAAACTGATCACTACATCCAGTGACTGTCATTGACTTATTAAGATACCACAACAATACTCCATCCCCCACACTAGTAAGTCTTCGAACGATATTATAGCGCCAAGCGTTATGGCGAGCGTGCGTGAGTTGTTGTTGCAGCTTCAAGTGAGTCTAATGACTTTTGATTGACGGCAGATGGCGTCACGATAGCTGCATGAAGGTTGCGTACTCAAGGTCACCAATGTAGCGGATAGCATTAGCTAGGATTGAATCTGCATAAGTAACCTGCAGTCACGTAATATAAACACAGGGAAAAAGAGATCACAAATGTCCAGTGGCTGTTACTGACTTAATAAGATACCACTACAGTCTTAAGGGTTCGTTTGGGTAGTTAACCAAGGGTCACCAATGTGGCGGATAGTATTAGCTGGGATCGAACGTGCAAAGTTATGGACCACAGCCTTGCAACATAACCACTAGACAAAAGTGTTCACCACTATAAAGTGGCTGTTACTGGCTTATTGAGATTTCGGCCCATCTTATTACATTTATTTCAATAAACATGCAAAAGTATTTACTACAGTGTCTGGTAAGGCACTTACTGAAGTAATAGAAGACGAGGTCGTACGCGAAGGCCAGAAAGACGTTCTTGCTGATGATGGAGACGCTGCCGATGATTCCAATGGCGGGGTCGCCCAGCCTGAAGACCTTGACGAGCAGCGGGGTCACGGCCAGGAAGACCACCATCTCCGAGAAGCTGAAGACGGTCCACATTTCCGAATAGGCCTTCGGGTCCCACTTGTACATGTGGTGGGTGTACACGTACGCGATGTTGGTGTACACTGGCATGGAACAGAAAGGGAATGAAATATGAAACATGTAACCGACAAGAGGAATTGGAATGAAGCACATATCAATATAAAGCAAACATACAATCCATTCTTCCGTACATATTATGGATAAGATGTGTTGAGTAATTTTAAATGACGGTATAGTGATTGTTCACGCGAATGTAGCTTAGCGCCAAACTAGGCGCTCTTAAAAGACGGCAACCCCATTTACATGCCCTTCCGGTCAAGTCTTTCAGGGGTCCTTTAGAATTGCACGAACTGCACCCATCAGCAAACTAGGCATGCGTTCCTCTTTAGACCCCTGTTGCTCCTTTGATGCCTGAGCGTTTTATCGACAAATTGTCGGTAGAATCAAGCCCAGTAATCCACAAGAGGGTTCTGATGGGGGAGCACGTGGTTCGTCTGCGGACGGACGCGTCGTAAGAACGCCGCATTGGCCCTAACCACCTGCAGAAGCTGTAAACAAGCTTCAACTTGTAAGGCTTAACAAAGCCCACCGCAATACAATCAGCCATGTAGTATTTTATGAACTACTCACTGCAAAAAGGAGGGTGTATTACACATTTGTAAATAAAGAAGTGAATCCCAGAAAGTACAGTTCATTGCTCGCTTCGAATCTCCAGTGATGAAGTATCCAAAAAATTTCAAACCTAACTTGAAACTTATGTGTGGGTAGGAAAAATGTATAATGTAGGAAAGAAAGAAAAGTACAAAAGAATAGATTTCAGCAAGAAACCGATTCCAATCGCTACAGTTCGTTTTCTACTGTCGATGTATCATTTCATTTCCTTTATCTTCGGATAAACTTTTAACATGTTTTTTTTGTATCTTTGCGACAAAGTATATATATATATATATACAAAAATGAAATCGAAACTAATTAGGTCAAAACCGAAATTGAAATTTAATTCGGAATGAAACAACTTAAAGTTCATAAAAATGAAATAAAACCTATTTATGAAACAAATCTCAATTAAGATAATTAAATAAACGAAACTAAACATTGGAATCGGAACTAAAAACTACTTTGGATTCAAACAGGTCACGAGGGATCAATAGTGTTGGACATAGTCCGATTTCCTCACAGAAAAAAATCCCTTATTTTGAATCCTTGCCTGAGATTAAACTGAGAAAGGATTTGAACCCTCGAAAAAGTATTCAGGCCGGATTCTTTTTCTATTTGTTGTAATTTTTATTATGTTGTATTCATTCTTACTTAGCTTATATTATATATATATATAAAATTTTTAGCAAACAACGAACATCGAATTTGTATCATGCATGCGACCATAAAGTACGCTTTTTTTTCATTCCCTAAAATGCAAAGATATTTCATAGATCATTTAGAAATAATTCAACAAACTTCATTTTATATAGAATTCACTATTCTCATAAAATAATAAATTGCAGTAGTAAATTTTGTCATTTTGACACAAATATGAAAAAAAAAAGAAATATGTGAGAATAACAAAAAAAAGAAGAAATATGTGAATTTAAAAATTTCATACTTATTCTGAAAACGCAAACCTTAGTATAAAGGTGGGTTCACACGAGGTTAACTATTGCGCGCAATCGTTGCCTCTCTGCTGTTGTTCCGGCACTGTGTGAACAGTTGAGACAATGGACAACGTTTGTCCCAACGGGACAATTATTTGCCATTAAGCCGTTCTGGTCACGTGATTTTCCGGAAATAGGCGTGATCTTCTATTGCGCGCAACAGTTAGCTTCGTGTGAACGCACCTTAAAAATATTCTCCCATTGCCTTTAACATGTAGTGATAAGCACTTAGGATATTGAAAACAGTTTATTAATAAAAGCAATTAAATGGGAAAAAATAGTGGAATTTTGTAAAAAACTAAGTGGATCATAAAAAATATTTAAATAATACTATTTATGATTTTGAAAAATAGTCTCGTAATATTTCTGCGATGTTTGAAATTACCTTTCAAATAAACAGTACAGAAATGTTTTTTTGATATACTTCGAAAATATTATATATATATTTATAAATAAAATGTCAAATGAATGTAGAAACATGAATTATTTTTAACAGAAAGATAATAATGCTGAAAGACAGTACCTTTAGCTATTTAAATAATACTTATTTATGATTTCCTAAAAGGCTTTTAGTATTCCCACGATGTGTCAAATGGCCTAACAAAAAATAGAAAGGAAGCAAGAAATTTTTTTGCTTAATGTTATGCAAATATTTGAAGCTAAAATGCCAAATGTATATAGAAATATGAATTATTTTAAACATAAAGATAATAATGCTGAATGACAGACAGTACCTTCATAAGTCAATGCTATAGTGCAGCTGGAAAGCAGCAACAGCCACAGCTGCATCCTCCCTTGATCCTCGCGACGTTTCAGGCAAGTTCTCAAACCATCAGTGAAATTCTGGGAGGCGAAGATCTCTTTGAGTTTCTCGGAGAATGGAATCGAGACGTCCAAACCTCTGGTCTCAGGCACGAACTCGACGACCCAAAGGATGGCCAGCAAATGACCAGCAGTCATGGTCTCGTAGACACTCAGGTAACCCCAGTAATAGTAGAGCTGACCCCCAACCAGCGCTCCCAGCGTGACCGCGAGTCCGAACGATATTTGTAGGAACGTGTACCTCAGAGACCTGGATTCGGGGGTGGAGCTGTCGGAAACGTAGCTGTAAATGACGGTCATCACGCAGATGAATCCTCCCGTGACTTGCGTCACCAGACTGGACAGAATGATGAAATACAGTTCAGATTCGTAGAAGACAGTGCACAAGATAATGCCGAGATCATAGACGAAGAATCCACACAAAGCCAGCAAGAGTAAAGGTTTGCGTCCATACTTGTCGCTCCAAGGGGCGAGGAAGATGACCACAAAGGCACCGATGGGGGCTAACAAATTGATGTAGAGGTTATAATTGTTGGCCAGGATTTCTACATTATCACTTTCATTCCGATAAGCAGTCACATTATCGCACACTTCTTTGGAGTAATTGAAATGGTAAAGACAGCCTTTGTTCATGATCATGTTCGTCAAACAGGTGGTGTTGAGGATGTAGGAGAACATGAACAGGAACATGACGGGTTCGATTCGCAGGGAAAGGATTATTTTCCAGCATGATGCCAGTCTGGAGGATGGAGAATCTTTATCTTTTTCATCAGTGACTACTGTTCCATCATTTTCTGTGCCGGAGGTTCCATACTCATTAGAAGAGTTGCCATGCCTGTGCCTGCAGAATACGTCAGATGTATCTTCCAAGTTGTCCCTACCGGTTTCTCCCATTGTGTTCGATGAATGAAATCAGGTCTTCAATTAGAGAATTTCAGAAACAGAAAAGAAATGGCGTTGGTCATTGGTTCTGCAAAGTAATAATGGTAATTGAAATTTCAGAGCAATTTTCTTTCAATATTCATTATATATTTCTTTTTAAAAATTTTTAAATAATCTAACTCGACATTCAATGAATAATGAGGATCTCACTTTTTATTAAGCTCCAACTTGATCGGCATTTCACAAAAACTTTCACAGTTTGCTTTACTTTTGTTGTTAAGTTAAAATATAAAGAACTACATACAATTTTTAATTATTTCGTATACGAACCCAAACAGAATGCTTGTAACGTCAAAATGTAGTGTCTTTTTCACTGTGAACAGCAATTACAACAGTGCCACAGTACGCCGACATTAATGTCTTTAAGTATTCGTGGGCTATACTCCAAAAAGTGGTTCAAAAACACAAAATTAGATATAAAACCCATTTAAAACAAGGGTTGCAAGAAGAATGAGGGAAAATACCTTCAGGTACCACCAAAAATGGTTCGAATAGAAACAATGGAGTTTCGCCTATGTTGGATATGCTATGCGCAGAAACTTTTGTGTCGTTTTAAAGTGTTAAGTTGTTGTTACTTAAGGCACTTTACAAGCCGGCTGACAGAAAGCTATCAACAATTTAAGCCAAATTTAGCGTCCCTTGTTTTTTCATTAGCGCCAACTAGAGCCAAGAGTACGACTTAGCTACTTCATACTCCACATTCACTTGCACAACCCCTTTTTACAGGGGGGCACATTCACACACCTCACAGATAGAACACAGAATAACAACCATGCCCGCATCGGGACTCGAACCCAGATCACGGGGAAGACGCGCTACCCTTAAACAAAGAGGCCAGCCATTATTTATGTACAGGCAAGAAGTGACCAGACACGTCAATCTACATCACAACACAAGGGCAATAAGTAAAAAAGGGCCATTGAAATATTTATCCCCATGATTATGTATTGTGAAATTCCGATGGGGATTTCTGTGTAGATCAACACATTTTGATCCCTTCACTCGGAGCGTGACAGCCGCTGATTTTACAGATCTTTTGTAGCATTAATTGAACAATAAAATGGAATTAGATCAGGAAATAACAGAATATTTTAAAATTAATTTAATATGGGATAATTTTAGGGAATTAATTAAGATTTGAGTTAGAATTATAGATATCATTACATATATACATAAGTATTATTCGATTGTTTAAGAATGAAATATAAAAAGATAGATAAAATATGTTTAATTTTAATATTTTTTTTCATTATTAAGAATCCATATTAATCAAAAGATTTAGAAAATGTTATCTTTATTTAGGACAAAATTTAAGTGACCATGAATATTTATATTAATTCATAATAAAATACTAATAAAAGAATTTTTTTTTTTACTTGACAACAAATTATAGACAAAATGAACCAAATATTTTTCTTCTAAAGTTGAAATCTTTCAGAGAACTCTAAAATTTTTATGTAATATGCCCATAAAAATACGAATGATTTTTGTTTAAAATTATGATAAAATTAATCCTTAATTTTATACTTTAATGATGTTTTGAATACATAATTTAAAAGATAGGACTATTCAACCATTATTTTCCGGCGTAGAGTAAAGTTCAATCAATATTTCGAGTTTTGGCTAGTTTCCTGAAACGAATCCACATCGAAATGATGAAAGTTGCTATAAGAATGAAAGAACATTATTCATCTAATCTGAATTTGGTAATGAAATGGTATATTTTAAATTCTGCATGTCACAACTTCTGGAAACGAATTTTTTTAAAAGTACTTGCAATGAAACTGTTTTATGATAATATAATACAATCGACTTTTCATTATCCAAATACTGCTTTGAATATGACAGATGGTCAAAAATACAGGCGATTAATAAAGAAACTGAAGTGACTGAGAAATTAATGAAGAATGCCTGAACTTTTTGTCTGTTACGGCCAATGAATATAATACATCAGCAAAAACAATTCCAAGATAATATAATAGAACTCATAATAAAACTAACTGAGAAAAGTTAACAACATGGCATTGCTAAATAATATAATAATAAGTATAAATATAATATATATAATGTAATAAATAGTAAGTAATTATTATAATATAACATTAAGAGGTATAAATATAAAATAAGATTTGCTTTATAATTTTATAATATAGAACTGTTTTTAATTTTTAAAATGATCAGTCCTATAGTCAAAGGAGGGCCGCGGTGGCCTGGTGGTAAAGTCTCGGCTTCGGAAACGGAGGGTTTCAGGTTCGAGACTCCATTCCACCGAAGAACCGTCGTGTGAGGAGGTCTCTTTCACGTTAAATCTGTCAGGCCAAACATCCTCCCGCTGGTGAGGTGTGGAAGTTTGGAGAGGGAGATGCCAGCTCAGGTGTCGCCCTCGGCATCTGACCGTGGTTCGAAATGCGAGATCTGTCCTAAAATAGCCCTAGTGTTGCTTTACAACAGGATGTTAATATAACTAAATTAAACTAAACCTATATTTAAAGAATATTTCAATTTATATAAAAGTTTTTGACAACTTTTTTTAATTTTAAAATAAAATATGTTATTTTGATTTGGTTTAACCCTTTTTTTCTCCTTAAAAACACTTTTATTGAAAAACAGTAAACCAAGAAATTTTAAATAACTTAAATAATTGAATAATTCTTAATAATAAATTTAATACTCAAGAAATAAGTCACGTGTTAATTAAGCTAATAAACTAATTTAATTATTTTCTTCTTCTTCAAATACGCTTTACAAAGAAAACATAAAGTTAAGATGTAAATAGGAAAATGAATGAAAAATATCACTGCAACAAAGAGCATTGTTTATTCTAATTCGAAAGGAACATGAATATGAGCATTTTCCCTCTACTTCTTAGTTTATAATAAGCTTCACTATGTTTCATAAAAAAAAACGCTTGTTGAGCCATGAACTCAAACCTAATTATTTTACACGAATAAATTGTCTTTTTCAAAATTTAAATAAAGAAAAACAAAAATGATCCATTTCTCTGGGGGATTTTTTCAATTTTTCACCTTATTTAAATAAAAATTTGAACGTTTCGACTCTTTAATGTCTATATGAAAGAAATTAGAATAAGAAAATAAAGATACAGGATTTCCTTTTTATTTAATTTTATATACACAGGGTGTCTCAAAAATATTGATCGCGTCTTTTATTCCTTAAATATTGATCATCAACATCTACTGTAAATTACAAAGTGGCATTAAAAAAAGGGGGCAAAATGCCATTAAACATTTCAGGAGATCAAACTTCAAAAAATACAATTTTTACTTTTTATACAGACCCCTACAAAAAATTTATCAGTGTGTAAAATGTGCCCTA
This sequence comes from Argiope trifasciata, assembly GCA_026543055.1. NCBI lineage: Eukaryota > Metazoa > Arthropoda > Arachnida > Araneae > Araneidae > Argiope > Argiope trifasciata. The sequence goes on along the minus strand of JAPMOQ010047131.1, from coordinate 414,495 downwards.
TCCTCTAATAACGTCATGTGCGAAATTTCAGAATTTTATCATGAAAATTCTCAGATATGTTAGACAAAGTTGGTGAAGGGATCAATCACAAATTAAAATGCAAATATTTACAGTTTCAGTGCAGATGAAGGAACGCATCATAAGGAAATTAAATATGCTTCATATCTTTATTTTTAAATACAAATTTAAAAATCTATGCTTCCTGAAAAATAGTTTAAAATTTTATATCATGAATTACAGAATATAACTTAAAAATAGCTCAGTGAATGAACTTTTTAAAAAAATTATGTAATCTTCTTTTAAGTAATATTTCCTTATGTAATCTTTCCTTTAAGTTATTATTTCTACAAATTTTTAACACTTTTGAACCAATAAATAGCAAAATTATTATTTATTTATTCAATCATTACTTTCTTTGTTAATTCGTGTACGACCCCTCAGACGCGAGCATCTGATATGATTTTTCCTCTTTGTGAACTCGTATCCGGACATCGAAATGTGGTTTAAGTCAGCATTGATGTAGTTTCATATCTTTGAAAATTTTCATGATACAATTCTGAAATTTTGCACATGAACTTATAAGAGGATGGGGTACATTTTACATATAAGGAATTTTATTTTTGCACGTAGTCTGTACAGAAATTTAAATTTTGTATTTTTTTGATGTTTAATCTCCTGGAAATTTTAATAGAACATTTTGCGTCTCTTTTCACGCAATTTTGCAATTTGCAATACTTGTCTATGATCATTATTTAAAGAATAAAAGCCCAGTCAAGGTTTTGTAGACACACGTAAGCAACATATGCATGAGGGTGAATTTAAAGGCGCACAGTCCATATTTATTTTTTGTCAATACAATCTGCCTCAGATTAATTTAGCGCCAGTGCTTCAAAGATGTTATATTTCGCCACTGCGGAAGTTTGAATGGCCAAATGTATATACTTGTATTATACCAAATGTATTATTGTTGTCCCAGTTCAGACTCAATACCACGTTTTTTCGCCTTTCTTCACCGTTCGTTCGCATCTGGAAGTCAAGACAACGGTTTTTACCTTTTACATCACAATTGCCAATCTATTTCTCTCTCTTTTTATCATCCCGTAAGTCACACCTCATCTGACAGATACCTGATAAATTCTTTTTCCATTAACTAGATGTCTGAGAGAATTTTTTTTTTGTTATCTTCCTAGTTTAAGTGGTGGTGGATCTAATGCAACTTCGTCATACCAAGCGCCAATGAGATTTAGATCTTTCGGATGAAGGCAAAAGTGTGCGTCTTTTGTTGTCAACGAGCACCGTTCAGGTGAACACACACGACACTACCCTTTTTTAGGGGGAGGTCGAACTCATCCCTCCCTGCCTCCGCCAGTCAGAATCGGGATCCCAATCGGAGACCGACTCAGTACCTCCAGAGGTATGGGAACTTGGAGGACCTGTTGAACGTGCCCCGCTGCCATGAGCCAACACGGCGGCCTTTGGCCAAGACGATGACAGAACTCGCTGCCTTTCGGTTGCGAGACGGACGCTCTACCAACCAGGTGACCGCGACCCTCCTAGTTTGTATAGGAGGGAAAATTAGTACCCTTCCCGCGCTTCAACTTTGATATTCGAAAAGGCAACTGCTATAGATTATCTGTGATATACAACGCGACCACTTTTGTAAATATTTCTCACTTGCACATTTTTTCTCGCATTTTGTATTTTTTAATGTTAATTTTTAATGTTAATAAGTTTTATTCTAGCCTTAAAGTTTTTGTTCTCAATTTTACGGTGCTAAACTTCATTGTATCTCCCGGCAGCCAGCCAATATCTACTGCCGAAAGAAATTTCGCAGAAGAAAAAATTATATGAAAAAAGAATTCAATCACAGCAATGACTAGGATAATTCTTCACGTAAGAAGGTGCAGCTTTTGTAAAAAACAGATGAAACAATATTCATGCAAAAATTGTGGTTCAAAACTGTGTTTGCAGCACCAGCACTGGCGGAAATGTGGGAGGGAAAATATATATTGAGTAAGAAGAAAATGCATTTTTTTAAAAATCGACTAAGCTATATTTGCTGATAAAACTAATTGTAATCGATCGTGAAACTTTGATTATTTCTTTTTGCATACTTAACTCTCATGAGTATTATAATGCATTAATCATTTTGTAAACAATAAATTATGTATCAAAGCTTTTGATTTAGTGCTATTTCTTTCTACTTGTGTTTTTATCAGTATTATTAGTTTATTTTAACAGTATTCACAGGTTTATCTGGCAGATAAAGCACATTTGTTTACAAAAGGCACGCGACTAACGGAGGGTTAAATGATTAAAATCTCATTCAAAAGGGTAGAATGGCATAAGAAGGATGTACCAGATTTTTTAAAAAATCATGGTAGTAGCATTCATTGATCGCAAAATTCCCATTTTATATCACAATATATTTTTAATGTTTGGTTAAAAAGAGAATTATTTTAAATGAGAAAGCATTTATCGACGCTTATTAATAATACATTTTTCTACATTCAAAAAATCAATTTATAAAATAAAAAAATTTTTGCAGCTTTTTTTACAATTGAACATGCCATCATTTTACATAAACACAAGTTTTTAGAATGACAGAAATTACGGAAAAAACTTTCATAGAATACACAGCTAACTCGTTTATCATTGAAATTATGCAACTTGAAATAAATAAACGCTTTAAAAAAATTACCGTTTACCATATAGTAATTTATATCTAAATACGAATTTAGATAAAATTATACTTCAGATTACAATTATTATTCAAATTACAATTAGATTAAAATTATACTTCATTGAATATTTTAACGTTCCTCCAGATTCATTCTCTAAATCAATAATAAAGATTTATTAACTTCATAAAGTGCATGTTTAATTTTTCATCGTTAACACTGTCAAACACGGGAGATTCTATCACTAGGGTTCACTCAAAAATTCTAAAAACTAATCTTATGTATTTCAGAAACTTAAATCAGAATAGCAGAAAAGGCGTTATTTACATACTAGAATGCTTCACACTGATCTCCAGAACTTTTATCTTCGTTTCTGCGTTTACGCATTCCACCATTACTTGAAACGGGGAATTCCCTTCCTACCTCGTTCGCGGGCTACTATCTGGTTACCATGGTAACTAATCACATGATCAGGAATGACAACTTCCGCTTTCTAAGCGAACTGGATTCGCTTATTGCAATTTCTTCCTTTCTTTCTGTTTTTTTAAATTAATTAATAATTATATGAAAATCAATAATACTTTAGTAAATGATGATTTTTAATATAATTTAATAGTTACAGTTTACAAGAGCAAGCGAAATTGTAAAAAGTTGCAAACATTTTAAAATGGAAATCACAACCTTTGATGAAATGATTCAAAAATCTTACAAGAACTTTTCAGTGATATACTAACTATGAGAGATATTAATTCTCCAAGCATCTGTGACAAAGGCAATATATATATATATATATATATATATCACTGCGAGTCATAAAGAAAATCCTTATGAACCTGGCACTCATTAGAATATTTTTAATCACTGCTCCTTTGTCATTATAAAGTGATCGTCATCATAAAGAGTGTTAATAACCATATAATCAGGGCCAGCCATCTGAGGGGTGTGGCCGGTGCTATGCAAACTCCCTCTCCACACCACACCAGCGGGAGGATGTTTGGCCTGACGGATTGAAAGTGCAAGAGAACCCCTCACACGAAGGTTCTTCGGTGGAATCGAGTCTCCAACCTGAAACCCTCCGGTTCCGAAGCTGAGACCTGACCCCCAGGCCACCGCGGCCCTCAAAAGAGAAGGCAGATGAATGCAAATGCTCCAGAGTGATGATTGTCTGTTGCCCACATTTGCACACAATTATATTTTACCCTCTTTAGCGTGCTTTCTAGCTTTCTTTTTACTTAAGTTTCCAGCTTTCTAGTTCTTTAAGATAACCGTTTTCATACGCTTCAAATTAAATGTATAGCTTCTCTGTAGCTTGCAGAGCATCTTAAATACTTAAAAAAATCAAAACAAGACTCCGAGCGTTTTAGAATTCCATCGGTTTCATTTATTCTCTTCACTTCACATCATCATTTACAAACCATTGCCCCATTTCAAAAGGTTTACAATGGATCATCAGTAATTATACTAAATAATATTAATAAAATATGTTTATCGAAGAGAAAAATCGTTTGCTTTTACTTTCAATAATATTTTAACAAAAATAAAAATTGCAGCAGTTATAAAATGTCTGAAAAGGAATCGTCTGCTATTATGATATCTACAGAACACCCTAATTATAAGGAATTATTGACAGTAATTAAACAAACTGTGAAATGACAATTTACATTTGATAAACTGTTAATATTACCAAAAATTTTATAAATCAGGAAAGTTGCCTATTTTTTTCCTTCATTATTAATGTATTTATTTAGCAACTAGGCTAATAAAACCTTTTTCATTCATCGTAGTTGCTTCCGAGACACACAAGAAGTTTCACATTTCTTTTTAACAGAATTCGTATTCTCTTACATGCGTTAAGGATAATAAAATGCGTGTTTTAAAAACAGAATGTCGCATTTCAAAAATATTTTATGATGCATATGCAATTAAAGTAGCGATTGTCTTCGTCATTTTCTCATTTATTTCTTTTATCACGTCACGTGGATCAGCCTATAAGAAGAAGAAGGAATTTATTCTCATTTATTTCGCAGTCTTGAGGCAAAAACGGAGCTGATCATGAAAAAGGAACAATATCATCTGCTGGATAAAAAACGAATTTGTTATTCCGAATACATCGCTTTACTTCTATTAATATCTTCAGAGTGTTCGTTACGTATGAAGACAAAATTGAGTTGGAAGTGGACGACAGTGATTTATAGTGGATTTTTGGATGGGAGACGGATGATGACAAAATTTGCAAAGAAATCTGTGAAAGGAATTTCAACAAGAGCTTAAGTGAAACCTCAGGGAAGTAGTCTTCCCAAAACTGTCTCGTATGATATCTATAAATAAAAATGAATGTTTGTCTGCATGTCTCTTAAGCGCTGCCGTACCGCTCATCCGATTGCGATGAAACTCTGAATACTTATCACTTGCACTTACGGTTGGTTATGGGCATATTGAAATTATCAAATATTTAAAAAATATTCTCGAATCTATTTACCGTATCTATTAACCAAGGATTAACCACCCAATAACTCGCCAAGGAGACGCAACAGATTCAGTAAAGATGCTCAATTCAAGCTGAACGTTCATATTTCGGAGCTATTGTATGTAAATGCAATACGAGCCTTTCTCTGAGGGAATTGTTTTAATAAAGAGTGTGCGAGAAAGTTTTAAGGTAACCAATCCTATAGATTTGAAATGTTAATTAAATATTTAATAAATATCTGGCGTTTCTTGCAGTCACTTACGAAAATATTATAGTACAAATAATTTTGCTCCATCTTCGTTTTCAAAAAATTGTCTTTTCAACTATATTAAAGATTCTATTGTATAAATATAATTTCTATATTAACTCAATTTTTTAAACAAAATTTAATCATATTTTCTAAAACTAAACTTGATAATTCTGAACGAATATTAAACAAACCACAATATACAAGTGGTTTCTTCCATTCCCATTGTTTCCAAGCATTACAATTCTGCAAAAATATACAAATGCTATACATAAAAATTAATATAAGTTTGTGGAATAGAATAATAAAAATAGAATAAATACTATTTATACTT